>JBCJKH010053986.1:0-17765 GCA_039877255.1 Loriculus beryllinus
CTCCTTCGACCTGCTGGTCACGCTCCTTTTGATGCAGTCCAGGATACGGTTGCTTTCTGGGCTGTGAGCGCACACTGCAGTCAGCTCATGTTCATTTTCTCATTGACTACCACCCCCAAGTCCTTCTCCACAGGGCTGCTCTGAATCTCTTCTTTGCCCAACTTGTAGCTGTGCCTGGGATTGCTCTGACCAAGGTGTAGGACCAGTTTTAGTACTTATCCTATTTTAGTACAATGTGAGACAGAGACCCAGGTCTTCTGATGCTTTGACAGGGATGCAGGACTTCAGTCTCTTCTCACTGTGCTTTCCAGCTGTGGAAAGCTCACCTGGAGTGAAGCAGGGGAAGAGGAGGCTTCTGCAGTTTGTGCAACTTTATCTTCCATTGTTGTATTTATCCAAACCAAGGGACATGCTATCAGAGGAATGTCCTTTCTGAGCTCCTGCAGTTATTTAATAGCCACAGCTCAATGTAGTCAGTGAAATCACACCCTGGGGCATCATAGTATGCACCACAACCATGTCCCGCTGAGTCAGGAAGCCAATAGTGCTGTGCTCCAGGCATCCCACCATTGCCAGGCTGGTTCTGGACCCTCACCAAACACCAAGCCCCTGGATGGGCAGGCTGCTGTGTCACCCACTTCAAGTGGTGCAAGTGGCAGCGCTGCTTGTAGTGACATGGCATCAGAAATCCCCGACATGCAACTGCATGAGAAGGTCACAGCTCAGTCAGAGCAGTACATTAAACATTAAACGCTCCATTTATACGCACTAGTGGTGTCATGCCAAGATGAATCCAAAACGATTACATCTCCAGCAGTGTTGGTTCCTTTCACAGCAACATAAGGCATTTTGCTCCGCTAGTCAATGTGATGATGTTACGCCGAGGACAACAGACTCAGGCTCTGAGCTCTGTTCATCCCAGTGATTTGCCATTGAAATACATCTCTGGCTGAGACACACTACTGGGGTTCCCGGAGGTTCAAGCTGCCACTTGGTTAAGATGCATAGCAGTTTCCACTGGCCAGATGACTCACTTCAGCCTCTCTCGTTGCCCAAGCGAGACAAAGGCAATTGGAAGGCAGAAAAGACAATAACAAACTGTTGACCACATCGTAAATCCAAAGACGTGGCAACAACAGGGCTTAGCTCATTCATGTAGGAAATATTGTAAATGAAACCACAATGTTCGGATACAGTGTCTGCTGAGAAGGAAATCTCTTTTGGTAGCCTGCACCTGCTAGATTTAAAAAGGAAGGGACTGGATTTCTTAATTTTGCAGGACTCTTTCCTCAGAAGGCAGCATATTTATAACTCCAGTAAATCTGCAAAAATTTGGAAATAAAAAGAACCCAGCAAGAAGAAGAAATTGATTTCTGGATCTGATCAGAGCAAAGCTCTTAATCTTTGTTTCTCTTTTATAGAATTGCTGCCTGGATGCTGCTTCTATGGGCTCAAGGACATAATGCATTATTTGGTCCATGCTCAAGTGGAAAATGCTGGGAAAGGGAAAGGAGCTGAATTTCTTCTCTCTTTTCTCGATAGAAAAAAAACCCCAACACAACCAACCAAAAAAAAAAACCCAAACAAAAACAACTGAGAGAAGAGATGTTTTAATCAACTGTTCTGCTTTGCTTTCTGTGCTCCTCAGGTGAGGGCTGTCTCGTAACCCCTTAGCCAGGCATTTCTTCACAGCAGTTCTCAGAGAGCACAGAGGTGGGTTCCCTGATCCTGTCCCTGCTCCAGGGCAGGGAAGGTTCAGTACAAGGTTACATAGAAGGGCAATAGGGGCATCGATCTGAGCAAGCTCCAGCTGCTCACTGCTGGTTTGGAGATTGTTGCCAGTGAGCACAGGTGAGCACAACTCTGACTGCTCTTCTGTATGCCTAAGGGTTTTATGCAGAGTGGCAGTGAGTGAATCCGAGCCAGATCCAGCAGAAATGAAGATGATGTGGTGGAGGAGGGGTTAAAGCTGGTCCTGGAGGCTCTAGGTGATGTACATGCACTCACTGGTTCTAGATATCCAGAAATCTCAGCAGCTGACTTTCACATGACGCATAGAGCACTTTACAGATCAGTCCACTTGCTTTGAGGTATGAACATGTAGCAGAGGGAATTTATTCACAACTTCATTTTTAAGTCAAAAGCCTTGGGGCTCTAAGTTGCAGCAGAAACAAGTTCTGCAAAAGGCTCTGAAATTGTCTGCAGAATTCACCTGTGGTGGCACCCTGCATCAGGCAGAGCTTTAAAGAGGACCTGCTCTGTCTTCAGTTGAGGTCCCCAAAGATGATTGAGAAGTTTTAAGCCTAAAGAAAATAAATACAATAAAACGTCCTCTGATTATTTATTAGAATAAATCCAGGCACATTGAGCTTTGCAGAGTAGCAGTCTGTGCTCTCCCTGCCCTGTCTGCATGCAGGTGTCTTTGCTTCCAGAGCTCGCTTTAACTTGATGACTATCTGAGCTGCAGCAAACTGCCATGGAGCATCCCTCTATTGCAGGCAAGGCCTGGATGCCTGCCCTGGCAGCCTCTGACCCCTTGCCCAAGGCACTTTGGTGTCCCACAGAAACTACTGCCCTGTGGCAGCAGACACTGACATCCTCCTGGGTGCCCAGCTCACCTCTTCTTCACCAGGGAGAAAAATGCTGTCATCAAGAAAGCAAAACCCCATACACCAATCCCCATGCTGCTGCAATGGAGAGCTCCTGATGGGACACACGTACCACAACAACACACTTAGAAGTAGGGTGTCTAGAAATTTGGCAGGAAACCTCCTCTGCAGACTGGCACGAGATCAGGAGATAGTCAGGCGAGCATCAAAGGGAGGGAAAATTAGCATCTGGGTTTCATTTCTGCAGCTGTAGTTGAGTCAGCCTGGTACGATGCCCATGTTGCTGCCTTAGCACTGGAGAGGCAATGGTCTCCCCGTGCCTCTCTCCTACACCAAGGTCTCACAAGGGTCTCCAGCAGTGCCTCAGCATTCCAGTTTCCTGTTTGTTGATAAAGCTAGAGGCTTTGAAAAGTCCTGTCTGACTTAATCCCTATTGATCACAGATCCAAGAGCCCTGATGTGAAGGCATTTGAAATTTCCAGCCACTGACTGCTTAACAGCTTCTGACTTCAAAAGCTCTAGGAGCCGTCTTCTCCTTCTAAATACACTTTCAAGTAAAATGTAGTCAGTCCCTCATTAACGTGTACCTTTCCCATAATTATACAACTGTTTGCAGTGCAAAGGGTCAGCTCCCAGGCCATGTGCACTTCTTTCATTCATGAAATCAAGGGGCAATAAGCAATGTCCATTGCTGATCTTTATAGGAGTCATTTGCTGCAAGGATGAGATTAACTTAGCTTCTCTATGTAGATATAAAATAGATGGTCTTAAAAAACACACAAGCCTCTTCTGCCAGCAACCCCAAATAAACCACTGTATGTTTTTCAGTCCAAGCTACATAAAAGCCCAGGACAGGTTTTATCCTTTCTATAAGGAGGTTATGCTGTCCATGAGCAGGGAGGTTGTCTGTAGTGTGCTGCACTGCTCCTGCTGCACACTCTGGCAAATGAGGGGCTCATTAGGGCTGTGTTGGGGGTCTGACCTGGGGCAGGTTACAGCAGCTGACCTGTGTCTCCTTGTTTCTGGTCTTGGGGGTCTTACATGCAGAGCTCTTGCACTAGCACCTTGGAGGGCACTGCTGTACCAAGCCACTATGCATGGCACCAGCACCCCATCCCTCCTGCCTAGGACATGGGGCTCTGTGTGCAAGCTGGTGCCCAGGCAAGCTAAGGAGCTACCAGAGGGGCCTCTTGAGCACAAAGGGTGACAGCCTGAGTTATAGCCCTTGAGTCAGGGAGCATGAAGGAAGCTGGAAATGATTATGGAGCATACGGGGGAGCTTGAGTAGCAGAGAGACTGCAGAAACCATGCTAATCCCTAGGGAACTCAAACCGTATAATTTACATGGGTTTAAGCCTGAACTTACCTTTGCAGTCATGCTCTTGGAAGAGAGCTTACTTAAAACAGAGGGGATACATAAATCTCTGGGGCTAAAAGAGAGGCTGAATGGAGTCAGGTTTATAGGGCAGAGATTTGTACGCCTTCAAAAGCATGCAGCCTTCCTTTGGGCAGGCATGGGGGTAGGAGAGAGGCAGACAAACCCAGCAGCTTTATCCTGCACTGGTGTGAGCACTGCGTGTTGGGATGTGAGTGCAACTGCAGGGACCACAGGGCACATGGTGAGGTGGTACTTGGTGGTGATCAATGGGAAGTGGTGTGAATGGCTGTTACAGCCTCCTGGAGACAGAGATATTCTGGATGCAAATGCTTGGCGGAGCTTTGTGAAGGTTCCTGCGTAAACCTGAGACTTGGTTCTTCTGGGTTTTGTTGGGGTTTTTCTTCTGGTATTGTCAAAAAGAGAAAAGATTCGCACCTCCCCATTGCCAGATCACTGGGGTGACTAAAGAAAGTGAACTAAAAATGCATGCAAAGCACAATGTGCACCTTCCAGCTTCTGAAACAAATGAAGTGGGGGTCCCAGACACTACAGCTTTCTTCACTGGCCAGCTCTGACTCACCCTGCTTCTGGAGAAGTCATGAGACATAGTGAAACCCCATGGTTTGAAGCTGTTTACAATGTGCAGGAAGGCATCAGTCCAACTGACTTAATAATGGGTTTTGGTACCGAGACAGAAAACCCGAGCACTCTGGGTGGAGTGAAGAAAGAAGCTCCATCAAGCTACACAAGCTACACCAGGCCTGGGACTAAGTGCTGGGCATGAAAAAGATGTCCAGTGATCCTGGATCACGCCTTTCCTTGAAGGTGGCAGAAAACTGGCACTGGGCTGATACTTGGGTTTTTTTCCCTCTGATTACATTATTTTCAGATATATATGAACAAAATGTGGGGGACACAATCCCGTGGCTTTTCACTTCAACAGAATGTTGTGGTTCAGGATGAAATAGTTGCAATGCTTGCATCCAAATGAGTAGGAGAGGACGCCTCCCTGTAGTATGTTGGAGGGGCAGAAACCTGCTGGAATTACTTCCATGCTGGTTGTATCTTCTGTGGACAAGGGACGGTGGAGCTGGTGCCTGCAGTTGTAATGAGAGTCCCTGTGGTGATCAGGCTACTTGTGTATGCACAGCCCTGTACTAAGTGTGCATAGCTGCTGCACTTGTGCCAAGCTACTCTGCAATGGAGGTCAAGTTTTATTCTATCATGCAGCATTTTAATGGCCTTTGGATATGTTCGTAAGCCTGAGCTTGTGCCTTGATGAAACTTTAGGCAGGCAATTAGACAGGGGTGTTATTTATTCATGTCAGGTGGAACGGAATCATTCCTGGTTTCTTGTTTATCCTGTCGGAATGGTAAATGAAAAAAACGGACTTTCTCTTTTGGTTAGTGCTGTAGGTCCCCAAAAAAGAAAACATCTCAGCAGTAAGTGTCTTATTAACGGAAAGCATCCGCAGAAGGAAGAACAATGTGTTCTGGCCCAAAGTTACAGCTGTGGCCACCAGCTGTGACATCCCTGTTGCTCCAGCTCTGCCTTTACTATGTTATTTCAGTGGCAGCTTTAAAGAAGAGAGAGAAGACCCCATGGAGAGTCTGGCTTAGAACCTGCTGCAATCTACAGGAAACCTCTTGGGTCTGTGAAGGACTTCAGCAGCCCAGTGGATAACCCTACACTTGGATCCAGGGCCCTTGCAGCAAGCCAGGGAATGCTGGAAAACTTGGGGATCTGGCAACTGAAGATGCATTTAACAGCAGAAATGAAGTGCGTGCTTTCCAATCACGCAAGTTATATAAAGCCTTTGGCCAGACTGGAGATATCCCATTGGAGATCATTACTGCTCTTTCTGTAACTTTGGGTCTTTCAGACTTAAGTTTGATTTTATATATTGGGAAGTGTTCAAAGGCCTTTGGCATGGATCTTTTATGGCTGTTTCCCAAAACTGCTCCTCAGGTTGTCTGTGACTGCTGGGGGTTTGTGCTTTAAGTAGCTCTTTCCAGTATTGTTCTTCTTTGAAGCAAGAACTGTGTAGAGCAACTGGCATCTACTGATTACGGGAGCATCTTACAATTTGCTGATGATTTCCCTGACCTATTCCTCTGCTTTGTCCACATGCAGCCTTTCTGCTGGGGACTTAATTTAAAGCAGGTATCAGGCAGTTCTGCTTTACTGGGGTCTCTACCCCAGTGGCTTGGCATCTTGGGCTGAGATGAAGTGATTTTCTGTACCCTTTGGATTACAGCTGCTCTTTACAGAGTTTGGGAGCTGTTCATGAGCTGTTGTTCATGAGCAGGTCCTTGAACATGCCTCAAATAACACACAAATAAATAGCGAAAACACATTTCCCTCACCTCCACCTCAATAAAACCTGTTGTGTACAGCTTTCTCTTACATAACCCATCTGACTCCAAGAACAAATATCCCTAATTTCTTCTGGATGGTAGGCTTTGTAGAGATTTAAAGGGCAATTTCTCTCTCTTTTCCTTTAGCTCTCACAAAGTATTACAATAAGGAACTGCAGTGGCAGATGATACTTAAAGGCATGGTTTAGAAGTGATTCATCTGTGAAACATGGTGTAGCATATTTTATTGTATTTTAGCTAGTAAAAGCTGTGCATTTTAGCCCAGCTATATCATACTGCATGGTAAATTATATTTATAGGAATCCCAGCCACCATGCTGAAAATAAGTACGCTCTATACAAGAGTTAATGCAGTAGATTTGTACTTAGACATGTATTTGTAAAATATTTAAGCTGCATGAAAAGGGCATCTGTAGGAAGATATGATTACAGGATCACGTAAATGGAGCACAGTGCTGTCATATTTTAAGGTTAAAGAGCCGTAATTAGGCATTGGTGGCTGTCACTGCACGCATGGAGGGAGGGGAGCCCTTTCAAAGGCTAAGTGGGGCAGGAGAGAATGGGGAACAGCCTGAGTCTTGCATCTGCTGCCCCAGCTGCAAGGCAGCCCCAGCCTGAAGGATAGTGTTTTTACTGCTTCTGGGGCCCTCCTATATCGTCTTCTTATGGCAGGAGAAAAAAGAGCTATGGGAAATGCTTTCTTGTGGTTCATGCTTTATGCCTGCTACCATCCAGGCAGGAAAGCACAGATGAACAGGAGATGCTCCTCTCAACTTTATAGCAGTAACTCGTCATTCCAGGGCTCCTACTGCTTTCCATACGCACTAAGCGGTTTCCACAAGCTTTCCAATGTATCTGGGCAGTGCCTCGTAGCCTCTTGGCACAAAGCAGTTCAGTCAGCTAGTGCAAAAGCTTTCAGGAAAGCAGAAAACCAGGGCATTGAACCTTACTGCAGAGGGGCTGACTTAAGCTTACAGAAAAAAACACACATCTCTGTACCATGGCCACAAAGCTCTACTGACTCTTAAGCAAGCCCATCTTCCTTATACATGAATCTTACATTTTCACAGCACTAGCAGTTTTGCAGCCACAAGGAAAGGAGGACATGTTCAGGTACTACAGTACAAGGTAAAGGGTAGGGATTTTTTGATTACTGATGCCTATCCCTAAATCACACACAGTCTAAATAAGCTCCAATTCACTGAAGCATTTTAGCAGCCTTCCACTGACTTCATTGAGCTCAAAATGCATGTTTGAACTTAAGTGCATGCTTGAGTTTTGCTGAATCATAGCAAATAAAGTATGCAGAGCTCTTCTTTAATATAACTTCATGTGAAAACTACACATTTCCCACAAAGCCTACTTCAAGTTAATTAATGGGCATTAAGGACTCACATTTTCCTAGCGAAGAAGGGCCCCAAGGGATCACAGCAATTTATGTTCATACCCTGAACGATACCAACACAACCTTCCCATGGAGACAAAGCCCCAAGCACTCCCTCTGTGATAACCAAGCACTTGTATTTGATGGATGGGTTTCAGGGCTTCTGACACCACATGGGTCAGGAGGGAGGACCCGGCCTCTGACCCATCCCTTTCATCCCTTCTGGTTGGAAGCGTGCCCATTGCCTCACTGAGTTTGGGGGAGATGAGGAATGTCTGCAGCCTGGGGAAGCAAGGAAGGGAGCGGGGGTTCTGCCTTCTTGAACTGAAGTTCTCCACATTTTACCCACTCGCACCAGCTCCCATTGCTGTCGTTACAACCTTCTCCACGAGCTTGACAAAACAAGGCTGTGATCCGTATCCATGGACATGCCAACCACAGGAAACCCTGGCTGTTAATTCATTGCAGGAGCAAAGCCACATGAATCAGAGCAGTTGGGTGGGACGGAGTGAGGCAGGCTGAGTGCCATTGGGACTGCCAGTGCTACAGCAAGGCCACCCCAGGGCTTCCTTAAGGTGGAACCATCCTAGTGCAGCCCTTGCCACTGGAGGGAAGAGAGTGTTCCATCAGGAAATGAAGACACAATTCCCAAAGTTCAGGGAGCACAGCAGGAGCTGAATGTTGCAATGCAATTCTCTTGATTACTGCTTTGGTGTTGCAGCTTGCTTTGTTTGTTTGAAGAAATGAAACTTGGCAGCTGTAGGCTGCACAGCTCAGTGCTTTCAAGGAAGTTGGAGGGGGCACCAGGCTGAAAAGACCTCTTTCATCAGCAGGTGTGACCCCATGTGTCCCAGGCAGCCATTCCTATACATTTATCAAGCTTCATCTTAAAACTACATAGATTGGCTAAGGAGTCTTTTTGTCCTTGATTTTTACCCCCTACTAGTGCTCTCCCAGGTCTGTTCCAGAAGCTGACTCTGCTGGTAAGAGACTGTTTAACTTCCACTCAGGCTTATGTCAACACTGCCTGGTAGCTGTTTCCCTTCTTTCTATTTATCCTCCTAGGAATCATCACTCAGCCCCATTCCCAGCCCTGTGTGGTCCTCCTTCAGCTGGAAAAGCAAGGGAAAAGGAGGATGTTGTTATGGGAAGCACTGGAGCAATAAAATTGGTGGTGCGGTAAGATGTGTATGAGGAGTGAGCCCAGCAAGGATGCACACTTGGAGAGCAGCGCTGGGGAAAAGGGTTGTCTGAAGGAAAAGTCCTGTGTCCTCACCAGGTGAAGCCACCTCACACTTAGCCTTGAACCAACCATTTCCATAAAGGGGCTAAGAAGGTGCTGCTGCTATGAGGAGCAATAAGACAGGGTTGGTCACACTGTAATACATTCTTTCATGAGGATGTGGAGTGCTTGAGCTGGACTTGAAGCACAGAATTATGTTCACCAGTTGTTAGCTCTTTGGCCCGGGGAAAGCCACATTTCAGCCTCTTTGTCCCCATCTGTGAAAAACAGGATAATAATAGCCAGTCACCTCTCCCAGGAGTATTGTGAGGGTCAACGTCTGTAAAGGGTGTGGACCATTTAAAGCAATAAATAAATGTTGAGTATCATTATTATTACTCTTCCTGTGCCTCGGTTCCCCATTTGTAAACTCTCACCTAGTGCGTTTTGACTCCTCTTTGCCCATGGAGCTGCGTCCAAAGAGGTCTCAGCTGGAGATGAGCTCTTCAGCTTCTGCCACTTGTAATCATGGCCCACTTGCAAATGACCCTGGAAATGCTGAGAAGCTAAAGTTTTGATGTCTTGGAAGGTTTAAACCTATTGATGATGCAGATTTTTACCAGTGTTGTGTTTTCATGTCATTGTTGCAGAAGAAAGTAAAGCTACTGACCCACTGGGTGCACACATGCCACTGTGTATGCAGTCTTTTGGTGACCTGAGGCTCCCCCAGCGTCTTCTCTGGTGATGGACCCCCTCTGTCATATGCCTGAAGTCCAATTCTTTCTTTTTTTGGATATTTACACTTTCTGATGTCAAGTTTATGGTCTTTATCCATTTGCTGTAAGCCCATTCATGGTGTAACTGTTGACATCTGAACTGATTTCCAAGACAGAGCTGCAAGCTGCCTTGCAAACAGTTGTAGGCAACAGTTGTAATTAAAGAGTAGACAGAGCAAACAGAAACCACAATAGCAGCCTGTAGGAGTTACACTGCTGGATCAGCTTTAATGTGGAGAAGCCCCCAGGGCTGTATCAGTGCTTACAAGGGCTTGTTGGTTTCATCTCCTCCCACCTCCCTTCCCTTTTCTGAAAGGGACAAAACCAACCCTTTTCCTTAGGGAAGGCCAAGGAGCTGGTAGCGTAAGAAATGCCATGTGCCTGTTTGACAGTGGCTCAAAGGGCCCTCCTGCAACAGAGATGGGACAGAGCTGATTCATCTCCCTTCCACAAAAGGATCCCCAAGGCAAGAACATTCATGTGGACCCTCAGCATCAGCCATCTCACTGGGGTGGGAGGTGGAACAAGCTGAAGGAGGTCAAGACATGAGAGGATATTGCTAGGGATGGATCCGCTGCCCCTAAAATCCTGAACGGGAGATTGCAGCAATGATTACCTACACCAGGTATTGGTTGCAGGTTAGCTTATCTCACATTAAACCAGCCCATGTCCACCACTTTGTTTTGTCTTGATGTGGATCATTTGATGGTTTAGTGCATGCTATTAAACACACTCTGGAAGTGAGTCTGCTCAGATTTGCCTGCAGCAAGAATGAAGCCAATCCCAAGTAGGCCATTGAACCTCTGCCAGCTCCTAAGGAGAACCCACACCCTTTTGCTCCTCAGCTGGAAGCAATGGTCTCATCACCTATGTGGTCTCTCCTGCTGTAAGATCTCCCAGAATGGGCATCACTTTTCCATTTAAAAGGAAGTTCTCAAGTAACTGTGGCTTTTTCTGTGTCCAGGTCCTGGGTGATGTTTTTTGCTGAGAATGGACTCACAGGGCTTCGCCTTCAAGCAAATGCATCCAGTGTGGCTGGGAGCACAGCCAAGGTGAGTGGGAAAGCAAAGGAGTTTGAAATATGTGGTAAGAATGGGAAAGGTAATAATGGGATCTGTGGGGCTGTGGGAACTGGGAATGCTCCTGTATGGGATATTTTGGTATTTCCTATCCTTTCCTGTATCCTGGTTTTCCCAGGAGCGTGGGGCATCCCTTCTTTGAAGGAGTTCAAAATGTGAAGCTGATTTTCAGACACTTCACAGGGATTTAAGTTTTGTTCTGTTCCTGCTGGATACTATTTATTTTTGCAGTGCCTCCTATTGCCTGTTTCCTCTTTAATTTCCAGCTGATTTCTTATATGTGGTTCCAGAAAAGGAACTTGGAAGATTAAGGGAGTGCCTTGTAGAGGATGTAATTTCACCCACCCCTGCAGTAGCATATGGCATCTTTCAGGAGAGCAGAGGTGAACCTCCTTTTCCAGCAGCATTGCAGGTTTAGGTTGGTAACCACTTTTGATTGGTAACCACTGAGTCAGAAGGATAAGAAATGCAAGGCAAAAGGCGCAGACTCCATGAGACTTAAGCCTGTGGATGGAAAGCTGAGTAAAGCCATGAGTCTGTAGCTGGATGTTGATTTGCATGCCTGCTTTGTGCTGATCTAAGGAGGTGCAACCTTGCTTCTGCACACTTCTTAAAATACAGCGTTGTCAACTTTGCAGCTGGTTCAAAGTGTGGAGAAAGGTTTTGTGGGTTTCAAGTCCATATGCTTATCTCTTACAGTAAAATATACCCTGTATCTGGTGAGTCACGTGTCACTTCAGTTCTCCCTGATACCTCTCTGCTCTCTTAATCTAGCAAAGTTGGTTTCTTGAGCTTGGCTTGTTTGTCAACTGAAGCATCATGCATTGCCTGGAGCCAGGATGAAACTCTTGAAATCAAGTATTTTGCATGCTGCTGCTTTGGAGAGCTCCATTTACTTGGGATGAGTTATTCTGAAGCGATATTTTTCTTTTCTGTTTATTTTCCCTGACAGATCTTTTGCTTCCCCCATGCCCTGTCACATTAAACCATTTATGCTACAAAGTAAGCAGTTTGCCTCTGCCCTTGTGACTTCACTGGAACTGGTTGCTTATTCCTATGGTGCTTCTGCCAGCAAGTGCTTCAGCAGAAGAAATGATAAACTACCCACTGCAGCTACTGCACTTCAGTGCCGAATTGTAAGTGAAATCACATCCTCATTTTAGGTTAACGGTCTGATACATGAATGCTGACAGCTCTCTTTGAGTTCCATCTTGCGCAACGCTGCAGTGTCCAGAGCAAGGTGTGAGTCTGAAGGAGAACGCTTCCTTTCCAGGAGTGAGTGCAGCAGTGTTGTCTTTCCACAGAGGCTGTGAGGGTTGGTGTCACCTCTGAACATAAGCACAAGCTGCACCCAGCCAGGCAAGAAAAACAGATCTTGAAATCCAGTCAACTCATGCCTGAGGTCACCTCCTCTTTCTTTCTTCTGTGGGCTGCAAAGAAACTTTCCTTAATTCACAAGTGGTGTTTGAAGCGTCCTCCAAACATTAGTTTCAGATCACCTCCACAGCACTGGAAGTGTTGTGGAACGCAAGGCTTCCTTCATAATGTTGTTTTTGTTCTAGACTACCATATCTGAATGACTCTTCAATCTATTATCTCTTAATATTTAAGCAAAGAATTACTCATGGGACTATCCTTTTTTTCTGTCTTGAAGGCAGTCCCTGTTACTCCACAGCATGGAAACCAAGTGGGGAAAGTAATCTGTGCAAATTACATGCGCGTTTCTGGTTGAGTCATGTTCTCTTCACTCATGGTAATGAGTCACTTGGCATAAAGTAGACTGTTACTATGAGTGGAGAAAGCATATCAGGGTTCTGCTTCCCAAGAATCATTTCCACTTGCTGAATCTCACTCAGGCTTGGAACCATAAGGAGTGGGATTGTCACTGGTATAGCAGGGGAGAATTGATCCGAGATTCCTTAGCCTTTGATGTGGAGGATAAGGTTCAAGAGCAGTCATCAAAGCTGTCTCATGCAGTTCCTAATTACTGCCCACGTAGTCTTTTTTTCTCTGGGAATACTGAAACTAAACAAAGAACTGACCTCGGTGAAGAGGAAGGCAGAAGTGAGTCTTATCCCGTATGTGGCGTCTGAAGTGCACTGCTCAAAATGCAGCCTGCCTAGCTAAGGGACTGGTTACCACACAGTCAGCTGCCTTCTCAAAACCAGTCCTGTTTGTATGGAACACAGCACCCTAAATTACATTGTCACTCTGGAAAACCTCGTTTTCTTGTTTTTTTCCCTATATAGTAATAATCCAAATGACCAGAAGGTGTAACCTGGTGCGTAGACCAAAAGTAAGGGTGTTGGACGGCTTGCACTTCCTGCTCACAGGATCATAAGCACTACTGCAAAAGAAACTCCCATGGGCAAACATGCTATGCTCCCACCCTCTGACCTTACACAAGATTACAATGCTTCTTCTTCACTAAAATACGTAATTCTTATTTATTGTAGTGGAAACAGACAACTGACACTGAAGTATTATGACACCACCAATTGATAGTCAAATGACAGGTTGCAATGTCACTTTCTTACAAGATTAACTATCCCGAATTATAAGGATAGAGAATGGAAATGCGTCCTTTATAAAGATGCCTAATCTCATTTTTAAAGCTCCAAGTGATGTTGAGCCCCCTATCTTGTCAAGTTAAGGTATTAATTGCCCTTACTGCTAGGATAGTGCGTCTTATTTCAAGTTGTTGGGGTTTTTTTTCTTAATCTAATGGCATTGACTTGCTGTGTGACCTTGGATGAGAAGGGATGGATCAGTTGTTTCAGGCTAAATTGATCTTGGAATTTATGCAGTAATATACCCACTCTGGAGAGCCTCCAGGTTTGTTTTAAAGGGGTGAACCCTGGATGGAGTTTCAGGCTCAGTTCTTATTTTTTGTGTGTGCTTTATGGGTGTTGTTTTGCATTGCCATTAACTTAGGGTTTAAATTTTGTTAGCAGGTGACCTGAGCTCTGTCTGTGCAATGGCAGGTAAGATGCTTGATCCAGCCTGTGTCTCCTTTTTGTGGCAATATTGCTTCCAGACTTTTAGGAGGAGCGGTGAGGATGAATATCTGCATGCTTTGCAGTTGTGATACCATGGTAAGTATAAAAGACAATAAATGCCACAGTCATGGTCTCTCCAAAGCTGTACGCTGGTTAGAATACTCGCTGAGAAGAAACAAATACAGTCTGAATGACAGCCCAGGTGAACCATCACACATCTGTCATCAGAGTAGCATTTAACTAATTAGGAGATAAATGACGATGCCATTAAGGGTATATTGAGACCAGGGAGAAATGTACCAGTGTTGATGGAAATCACATAAAATAACAGTCACTGAAATAGCTTGTCAGGTCTACACCGTTTTCAGTGTGTTACTTAACATAGGGGAGCCCCTAAGCTTTAAAGAACCATCTTTCTACCCTGATCTAGACAAATTACCTTTGTACCTTGATCTAAACAAACTCTGATCTCTCTGCTGCCATTGAACTCACCTTGTCTGAAACCTAATCTGACTACTTTATTCTACCTCTGTGCTGGGAATTCACTCTATCATTAGCATTTCAATCTATTTAATTCACTGAGGGTCGCTGAGCAATGTAACTGAATCCATGCTAAGCTACCACTGGCAATTTAGCTGTCAGATAGTCTCACCTGCTATTTTTAGTTGCACTTAAGTGCCTTGCTTAAGGGGGTGCACACTGAATTTCTGGATTAGCTTCCCCTGACCCCTCTATTGTATCGCTGTCAGTCATCTTCGAGTTAGAGTCCTGTTTACATTGTTCTATTATACTAATTACAGCTTGTCAAAGGTATGGACAGTGTTCTTGGACACTTGTCTACAGGCCTGTAACTCTTGGGATTAAGCCCTTGTGTTTAGAGCTGCAAGTAGTCTTTATCTCTGCAGTAAAGAAAGTCTTTGCTAAACCCAGCTTTTTTAAATTGCAAAGCCAACACCTCCAAAATCTTACGACCTTATGCTTTAGGCTAGTTGGTCAGTCTCACTTTTGGCTTTCCATAAGCTGCTTTATAGTGCCCGATCCTTGTGCTTGGGTGGGGGAGGAATAGCATAGCCAAGGTTCATGCTTTCAGAGGCAAGGGGTTAGGATAAGGCATGCAGCTGTATGGTTTCTGTTTGAACTATTTCAAGCAGCTGTGCTCCCTGGCCTTCTGTGTCTTTCACTTCTTTTCTCTTGCACAAATTCCACTGCATCTTATTCTTGTGTTTAGTCTCTCCTGCCACACTGCTTTCTACAAGCTCTATGTTCTAATGCCCTTCCTAGCAAGCACATATGCTGTGGCATATATTTATTTTTGAACCAGCTTATGGCTCTTCTTAGGTGCAATTCAGGGCAGGAAGCAATTTGTTCTTGTCAACAAAGTTGTGTACATGTGCACACTCAGCCTGCGTTGGCTACAGTTTGGTTGCCTGTTGAACCTGCTTTAGCCTCTATGTTTGAGTCTTCTTGAAGTATAATTAAGAAATTAAGCAGACAATGGTAAAACACGTGTACATAGGCAGAAAGCAGGATTTATTGGAAGTAAAACAGGCAGGCTGGACATTTATGTGGTAACATTCATCAGTAAGCTTACTAAATGATAGTCTTTCACTGATTATTTCTCTTGCCCTTTGGAGTTCAGATTTTTTTTCACCTTTTCAAATGAAGTTGCAAGCTTCTCTGAAGTCCATAATTCAACTTTATGGGAAAGAGACAGATTGCAGCCCTATAGGGTAAATGTAGGATGGTGATATAGCAATAACAGAATATTTGACCATAAGGCCAGAGGCTTGGCTTCACTAGCTCTATTGCAGATCTGCCCTGTGACTTTGTGGTCATTTCTCTTACCTTCTCCAGGCTTCAGCTACCACCCAGCCTTCGAGTCCTGGTGCTGTAATGGATGCTCAGCACCTGCACCAACTGAGCTGCCAGTGTGGGGCTGAGCAAGGCTGCTTTGGGGGTTGAAGCTCTGAGGTAAGCAATACAAGACTGCTTTTCTTCCTCTGACCCCAGCTCTACCTGCCACTGACTAAATATCTTCCTGTGCAAGGGCTGTGCAAAGACGAGTAAAGAGCTGTGGCTGCTCCCTAGGAGGATCATTGCTAGGGATGAAACGGGAATGCTTGTCAGGAGCCTCAGTAATATCCAATTCAGATTGCTGATGAATACATCCTGACTTTGGGCACATACCTCCTGTTAATACTAATGGGAATGTCACACATGAATGCTGGAGAATATTGCCCATTATTTTTGGTCCCAGAGCTCTGAGCTGAGAGATTCCCTGAGAAAAATGGCCATTTGCTGTATGTTGCAGGCTGCAATTCATTATATACAGTGCAGGGTGGCTGTTATTTACCTTACAGAACTGTAATGTGATAAGGAGTCTATGTAAGCCACTTAATGGTCTGTCTACCTTAAAGAAAATGTGTACCTGATCAGCCTCTGATTTATGCCACTTTCATCCCAGTGCAACTCTATTGGCTTCAGTGGTGTTATCCCTGATTTATGCTAGTCTTAGTTGGACTTCATGAGTTTATGTACTTTATATGACACATGTACACGAGGAAAATGTAGCCTAATAAAATACTTGTCTGTGGATTGTAGCTGAAGGTTCTTTGCAGTCCTGTTAACAGGGGTGCTACAAAACCATGTTCTGCACCTCTGCAAAGCCTATATATTTCAAGGGGTGATATCCTGTATCTATAGAGATGTAACTTAATGGTCTCATACTTGACTAATGTGCTGCATTCTTGGCATGGTGAAGTGTTAGAGCTACCAGCAGGCACAGTAAACCTGTAGGATGAGAATAAGAATTTGACTGTGGTAACTGGGACATTCTTCTTTTGTACTTGGCAGACCAAGTTCCCTGCCTAAAACCAAACAAACTTCCCACAGATTATGTCTCTTCACTCTGAAAACGACTGTTCTTATCGCAATCGTCTAGCTGCATCAGCACTTATCTTCTGGCTTTGGGGTGGGAAAACAGTCCCTTTATGATGTTTATATTGCAGTAAGAGCCAGGGCACGGTCTTAGATGCAGGACTCCTTGTTCTACAAAATATGTAAACAGACTGGGAAATTGCTCCCCAGCCTGATGATCCTGTGCTCCCGTTCATGAAGGCCTCTCTGATAACTGTGGCAGCTTTTATCACATGGCCTTGTCTGCACAGGAAGGGATCCTTCCTCAAATCTCTGGAGCTGGAGCATCAGTCTGAGGTTGTTGGAGAGAGATCCATCACCGCTGCTGGATGCCAGGTCAGCTCACCTGGTACTGGATTCTCTGGTGCATCTGGGTGCTGATGGTCAGATTTAACACCCCAGATCCCTGGGAGTTGATCCTTGTTTCCTTCACCATCTTTCCTTATAATCATTACCTGCTTTCCTGTTAAGCTGTCAAGCACGTTTCCGTCTAGTGAATAGGAGTTGCTGGTACACTCAGGTGCCAGGTGTAAAATACAGAGGCTGTATATAGGGGAAAATACAGGGGAAAATGGCAAAACCTCTTTGGGATTCACCCTACACTGCAGAGACAGTGTGATACGTACTTAAATTCCAGAGAGATGCACCTTGGAGACATTAGTAATCCTAATCCAGTACCCTAGTTTGCCCAGGTTTGTGGATAGCTTTTGTTGAGCAGCGTGGTGATAAACTGGGATACTTTCATGTTTTATTGCAGTATTTCACCAACTGCATTGGCTTGATCCATTTAAAAAGTTAGTAATTAAAGCTGCTAAGTTCTTAAAATGCACCTTTTTTTGCATGGTAAACCAGAAAGCCGCAGGGTTGCTCCGCCTGTAATTAATGCTTCTGCTCTCAAAAGGGGTTTGCTTGCCCTTGATGCATGTGTGCAAGTTCCATTAGGTTAACAAGAGCTTAATGCAGGGAGGTTTAGATTGGATATTAGTAAAAACATCTTTTATCAGAGGAGTTGTAATCACTGGAA
>JBCJKH010053988.1:0-12209 GCA_039877255.1 Loriculus beryllinus
AGCCCCTGTGTCCAACCTGGCCTTGAACACTGCCAGGGATGGGGCAACCACAGCTTCTCTGGGCACCCTGTGCCAGTGTTTCACTGTCAGGTACAGATCCTGCATTGGCCTCTGCTCATGGGGAGGGAACTGGACAGAGCCAGTGACATTAATTTACCATGAGGGAAAAATTCCAGTATAAGTGGTCTCTGTTGTGTATAAACCACTCCATACCAGTGACGTTTGCCTCTTCTCTTAGTGATAAAGTGTATTTATTTGTGAAGCAGATCTTAATCTATCTCAGAAGAGTGTTTTTTGTTTCCCACAGTAGCATTTATAATGATTGAAAGGGGAGGCGAGAGAGGACATCTTTCTGTGGCAATGAACAAATATAAGAATAACTTTTTAGCATTACCATATATCAATAGCCAATTATTTTTGTATGGATGGGTTCTGGCTGGCTGCTAATGGACTTACAATGAGATAAGTCTTCCAGGAGAGAAACCATCATTTTAGAGATGGAGTGGATGGCCTTTTAATTTTAAGGTATTACCAAAATCACACCTTTCACCTTTAAAAATGGTAAACGATCAAAGTCTTGTTCTAAATCATTTAATTGCTGTTAGAACCGAGCCTGGCTCGTGCTTTGCAGGGGTTTGTCTTTCTTAGCGCTGATGGTGCCATTTCCATTGCTTAATTTTGCTTGACGAATGACATCCTCCTTGCTCGTGCTCCCTCCCAGCCTGCGTGCTGCCCATCTGTCTGCAGAGGCAATATAAGAAATCTGTAGCAAATTCACCTTTGCTCATGTGTGTTTCTTGATATACAGCGTAGATATGCACAGGCACAGAGTAAAGTGTAGTAAGCGATGACACGAAGTCACTTTAGAAATCTTTCACATGTTTCACATGAGGCAGGCTCACATTTCTTGCTGGTTTTACTTCAGCTTTGGTGCATATTCTCTCATCTTCACCTGCTTCATCCATCTGCATCTCTCTGGCACAGGGATTAGGTGTCCTGTTCCTCTGACCGAGCACCTGCTTGGCTGCTCTGTCATAACAGCTCTGAAAAAGCTCCTCACTTTCAGCTTCCTCTTGAAAATAAGCTTGAAAGATCATCACATGCTCCAGAATGTGCACCAAGACTTACTTATGACTTAGCTGTCCATACAAATAGCCAAGGACCTTAGGAAAAAATGTAAATATATTATTGTTATCCATGCCCACGGGTCACAGTGCTTTCTTGTCTTCAGATAAACACTGACATAGAATGCTTTGGTTTGGTAGCGACCTCTAAAGCTCATCTAGTCCAACTGCCCTGTAATGAGCTGGGACATCTTGAACTAGATCAGGTTGCTCAGAACCACATCCAGCCTGTCCCTCATTTTTGATGGGCTCTCATGTGCGTGTGGGAAAACAAACCAAAAAAGTATTCAGGGATGGGTAAACTGAGGAAAATGGGTGCTTTTCCCAAAGCCACAAGCTCAGTCAATGGCCATGGGCCCTGCTCATGCTGGTGCCTCCATTAGCTCACAGTTAACCTTGCGCATTTGGGTTCCCAGAGTGATGGAGATGGAGAGACCCACTGAAAGTTGCCACATCTATTTTAATTCAGGTTTCTGGGGCTACTACTTATTTAAATCCTCCACATGTCCCATACGCAGCCACAAGCCAGCTGCTCTGATAACTCCTAAGAAATAAGAAATGTGCCTTGAGCTCCTGTGACATTTTCCATTCCAAACTTTGCCCAGTGGCTGATGGTTCCTTCCTTAAAGTGACATACTGATTGTGGGTACACGTAGGGTGAGTATGATTGTGTTCAGTATTTTGAGCTCATCATCTGTTATCCCATTCTCATTGTCATCCGAGGCCCAGACGCTATCAAATTGGAAGCAGTAGCGTAGAAAATTACGAACAAATCAAAACAGACTACAGCTGTGAAATGAATCAAACTCCTGTTTCTACCTTTGGTATTTCCTTTGGTATAAAACATCTTTTGCAGGGTTTTTTTTTTTTTTTTTTTTTTGATTATTTGGAGCTCGCAGCTACAAAGGCAGGGATGAAACACTGCTATCCAGCATCTGGGGCCATTTGCCAAACAGAGCAATCATGTACTGAAACATGATGAAGACAGAGAAGGACAAGTGCCCAAGGGCAGCACCTACTTAGGTCTGGTCCTTGACCCATTTTGACTACCCAAAGGACATTCCACTGCTGCAGAGGCTCATCCCTAGATATCCCATCTCCCACAGGAGAACAGCACCCACTGAAAACTCTTGTGTGTTTGCAGGTCTTGACCCTGGTCCTGTGCATTTGCTGCATCTTAAATGGAGTGATGGGGTTGGAAAAGCTCAATTCTGAGCTCCATGTCAGCTTTTCAGAGCAGCCCCTCGGTGCACTAACACTGCTCCCTGAGAGCAGGCTTTAAATATGTGTGTGTTTGTATGAAGATGACCACATTAAATTGAAGCAGAAATAAATGGTAATTTAACTGGCACAGATACACAAAGCTGACGCAATCTCCAAAGGTTTGAGGCTGCTATTAAATTTGTTCCTCCTTATTAATTTGTGACCAAAAGAATAATGAAAAACTGGCAATTCTAAAGTTGACATAAAAAGTAAGAGATATACAGTTGGCATGGATAATTTTATGCACTGTCAAAGTGAAAAGGCTTTGCTAAATGTATGTAGGCAAAGATACACACAGTCATCTTAATGAGCAATTAAAAGATGGACTCCTAATAATTGCATCGTGACTCTTGTCACATTTGTATTTGTTTAATATCTCTAGTTTTGGTTGAATCTGGTTTTGAGTCCCTATTTTAATCAGGTCTGATTTAGGCTCCTGGTTCAAATAACTAGAAGTGATGAGCGTGAATCTTGTTGTCCTATTACTTCCTGTGCTTCTCGTTTCCAGTGAATACAATGTTCCTTTAAAAACTCATGTTTAATTACTGCGTTTAGCTAGCAAGGCTGGACAAGGGGGGCAGGTGGGTGATTTGCTGTCATTCAAAGTTGGAGTTTTCAAAGAGAAAACCTTATCTTCCTCTTCTGAACATCACTCTTAACAGGTTTTGGAAGTGCTTCGGATAGCTCGGGTGGTTTCCAGTTAATTCTGTTGCTGGTTGAAATCAGGGAGTCTTGGCTATGTGCATTGCTCTGTTGGGGTGGTGATGGTCTCTACAATAAGAGAGGACCATCTGTTCTTCAAAGCTCTTTCCCTTACCCTAACTGCTGTGGTCACCTTTGAATGCTGCTGTATCTTCAATGACATGGAGCTGCCTTCCCAAGCTGTTTGAAATTTCCCATCAATTCAATTCCCATTCAAACCAACTGAGGTTGCATCAGTCAAAGCTGACAATTGGTTGCACGTTTCCAGCTCCTCTCTCTGAAGTACATGAGTATGGGACAGGCCCAGGTCTCTCCTTCTTCACAGTCCTCTGATTTGCCTGCATCATATTGAACACATTGTCACTCACAGCTTCCATTCCTCCAAACTTCCAGGGTTTTCTTGCTTTCATATAGATTTTTAACTGAGGGAAGAGGAGGATGCTTCAGTCTCATTTCAGTGAACAGGTTATCCTGTGTTTTCATGAAAAAACAATATAACTGCGGGCTTTTTTTTCCCCTTTCTCTGTGTAAGAATCTTCTGCTTCTCAAGCCTTTCTCTAAAATCATCCGTTTTTCTTTTCCTTCTCACTCCAATCACTGTTTTTTGGGCCTCTCCAATTCCCAGTTCAAAAGAAAGCAACAATTATTTTGCTTCAAACTCATCCAGCCCTGAAGATGAGGAATTTACGAGTTTTTCATTGCCAGCCTGCTCTGGAGCAAGCAGCAGTTTATTGCTCCTGCTGTTAGCTTTGCCCAGCCTATGCGGGTGGGTGAAGCAGTGTGGTGGGCTTCCACAGCATCCTTTCTACAACACCCCTTGGGATGCACCAGGATTCCACTGGGCTTTGGAAGGGTCTCAGGAACAGACTGGAAGAGTTTGAGCTGGCTGGAGGGTGCAAGGAGGGTGCCTGCCAGTTGCTTTTAATCACACACTGGTTTGGGTGTGAAGGGACTTTCAAGCTCACCCAGTCCCAACCCCTGACACAGACAGGGACCCCTTTCACTGGAGCAGCTTGCCCCAAGCCCCTGTGTCCAACCTGGCCTTGAGCACTGCCAGGGATGCAAGTGTTTTGTGCTCCTTATTGAGGTGTCAAGATGCATGGCATGAAGACGGCAGGTCAAGCCCTTCTGGGATCACACAGAAGCACGGCAGCTCCAGCCTGAGCAGTTAGAACTGTGTCAGTGATGTAAAATCAGCAAAATATGCCTGTTGCTACCAATGTATCAAGGCAGGTATCACCCAGGCGAGCTGCTGGTGATGGAGAAACATGACTGCCTCCTGGCTCCTTATCCTTATCCTCCAGCATGCCTGGATAGAAACAAACAGGGGCAGTGCAGGTACTTCAGATGTCTACCAATGCATCTCATGTTTATATCTGTCTTTAAGACATACAGAGAGATTTCTAAGTCCTTCAAATTGATAGCACAGACCTATTTCCATAGAATAAATGATGTTGGTAAGTGGCAAGATTTTTCTTCCTTCCCTTTGGGAAATGGGGAGGAGTTGTCTCCACTGATATGATTCCCTTTTGCTTCCCTCAGGAAAAAGATCTCCCTGAAGATAATGCATTTGTCTAAATTAGATTTCAGCTTGATTCTTTTAAAACCTCAGACCTCGCAAACCGATGGGCCAGCTGTGAAATACGCACTCATTTCTTCTCTTAGGATTCAGTGAACACTCCCTGCTTTATTCCATTTGTGGTTTCTTTTTTGCATCCAAACCTTAAATCAGCCATTTCAGATCATTTCCTGTCCAAAGAAGGAAAACCAGAGAAAAAAACCACTCCAAGAGTCCCCACAAGCCTTTGTGCATGGTTTGGGTACAATAAGCGCCATTTCAGAGGAGCTGCATTGAACGGTGCAGAATTAAAGGTGTGACAGATTCTGTTGAACCAACCCGTGTGATCACTGGCATTTCTTGCAAAGAAAATAAAAATTACGAAAGAATTCATTTATTTTATATCTATATTTTAAAAAAGAAAGCTTATTCTCATGGGGGAGCCTCTTCTGCAACCTCCTGCCTGATTCTGTGCAATGATTCTCCAATGAGAACATTCCCTTCTGAGCTAGACCCTGTTTCTGGGGGTAGCCTGTACTTTTTTAAACACCCAGACTAGGAGGTCCTGTCCTTTCCATGCCAATGACAAATCCAATTCAAATCAGCAGAATTCAGCTGAATCCTGATCCAGCTGAAGGATGGATTCCTTACAGGAAGAAACACCAAAAATTGGTGTGTTTTCTCGGGTCCTTTAGATTGCTCATCCCCTGGGTCAGTTGCGGGTGTTACATCCATTGCCTATAGGTATGTCCACTTTGCACCTCACCCTTCTTGCAGCCTTTGAAGCCAAACACCCCAAGTCTCCTTTGTTCCTCCATCCGCTGTACCTCCCTCTCTCATAAACATCCAGCCCTTTTTAAAAGATAAAGGAGAAGTTATTGTACTGACTTTTATTCTGTTTCATGTCTTTTATTCTGTTTCATTTTTGAAACCAGATGCGATGGTGAAGGGGAAGATGAATGAACAAATGAATGAATGAATGAACAGCAGCGTTTGCCTCTCTGTCAGATCAGGGGGATGTGAGAACAAGACATCTTCGATGTGGAGAACCCTCGGAGGTGGGTTGTGGGGAAAACTCGGTTCCCCGTGGGGTCACCCCGCACCGTGCACTGCAGCCACCTCATCTCTCCCAGCTCCGGACCAGCTCCGTCCCAGCTCCATCCCACCTTGCAGCGGCTCTCACGGGCATGTGGGGGGGTCTGTGTGTGATTGAGGGATGCCCACCCCCTCGGGGTTCCCCCGGTGTTTGTGCTGCACTCCCAGCCCCGCACCTCAGGCACACACATACGCGGATGCTCCAACAGGGACCCCGATCCCCACCGTGTCCCCGCCGCGCCGCCTGCACCCCCAACACAGCCTCGACGCCGCCCCCCCCGCCTCTTTCCCCGAGGGGGCGGTCCCGCGGTCCCCGCACAGGTGCTGGCGATTGGGTGGAATATGCAAATACGACGCTGACGTCAGGCGGCTCCGGCCCAGAGAGCACAAATAGGGCCGGCCCCGGCCCGCGCCGTGGACTCAGCCTCCGCCGTGCCCGTCCCGGCCCCGCCGAGCGGCCCCGCTCCCGTCCGCAGGTGAGTGCCGCGGGGCAGCGCTGCCCGCCCCGGGCTGTGCGGCACCAACGGGTTCCGCTGCCGCTCCGCGCCCGGCGGACCGGAGCGCTGCCGTCCCCGCCCGTGGGAACCGCGCTGCTTTCCGCTCCGCGAGTCAGGCAGCGCTCGGGGCTCCGGATGCCGCCGCTGCCGCCGCCTCCCGCGGACTCCCCCATCCGGGCGCGGTAACAGGTGGGAGCCCTCGGCGGGGCGGGATGGACGGGTTTAGGGGGATGTCGCTTTCCCTCCCCCCCCCCCATCCGGAATGCGGGGCAAGAGATGGAAATGCCGCCCGTGGGGCGGACGCGGCTCCCGCCCCTTGGATGCGGAGGGCAGCGCGGGGGTCGTTCTTTTACCTCCGCCCTTGCCGGGGCCGTGGCGCTGCCGCCGTCGATGGGGCACGGAGCCGGGCGGCGCGTCCCGCCGCGGTCGAGAGTGGCGCCGGCTTTTCCCCCCGCTACCGCTGGGAGGCGCCGTGGTGCCGGCGGCCGTCCCCGCGGGCCGCCACGTCGGGCCCCGCTGCGCGCCCCGGTCCGCGGACAGCGGCAGCAGAAAGAGATGGTGCTTTGATTTATCGGATACGTTAATTTATCTGATGCTTTAATTTATCGGAGGTATCGCGTTTCTCCCCGGCTCCGTGCTGCTGTGCCTTGGAAATAAACGGCTTTCCCGTGGTGCGAATGGGAGGGATGGTTGGGACTTCTGTAAGCGTAACCTGAGAGCAAAGCTGTGATTGAAACACACAAGAGCCACGGAGGCAGCCTTAAGAGCAAAGATTAATACCTGTGAGGTCTGGGGGCTTCTTGGCAGTCTTTTGTCCCTGCTGGATTGGCGTTCCTGTGTTTCTTGTAGCAGTATTGAAGTGGTTTGGAGAGTTTAAAGATCAAGTGAAATATGCTTAGATATGCTTTTGCTCAAATGGAGTGTCTGGTTTGTACTTAAACATCACAGCTGGTTCCAATTAGTTCTTAATGGTTCAAAACTTCGAGTAATTTATCCAAGATACTGGGGACAGCTGATTGAATTATTTGGCTTCATTATGTCTTGCTGAAAGGTTAGCTTCAAAAGGATTTTTCTCCTTAATTTTGTAGCACTTGTAGCACTCAATAAGAAATTATGGTCATCAGTTATTTTGCAGGTCATAAAAATGCTGTTTAGACAAGGCTGAAGCAGCTGAAACAGTTGGTGGCAGAGGAATTGAGGACCAGATTCTTATTTGACCTTACAAGGGCTGGTTTGACAGAGTGAAGGGTTTGGTCTAAAAGCTTTCCTCTTGCTGTAGCAGCAGCTATAACTTCAGGTAGTTAAGTTCAACCTTTTTCTTTCAAATGTGAGGCTTGTTGCAGATTACTGAAGGCTGTTGTGAACTAGTAATTTCTCTAAGCAAAAAATAAGCTGCAATTTAAGTAGCCCCCAAACCAACCCAAATAACAGCTTTTGGCAAATTCTTTCTTTTTATTATTCACCATAGCTTAATTCTTAATGCTTCTGTATCATGGAGGAAAAAGTTGTGGGTTCTTTACAGAAATCTGCCTGCTTGGCAGCTCCTGTCCAGCTGTCATGGAAGTGCTTTAAACAGTTTTCTCCATTCACATGGACAAGGTCCTGTTTCTGTTCCAAGGTGACCCCTTTTTGCTTAAAGCCTGTGCCGGTGTCTTTGGGAGTGGGATGCTGCCAGTCTGGGCACTGTATGCAGGAGCCTTCGTGTTTGAGCTTTGTCAGATAACAAACTGCTTGTGAGAGGTAAAATCGTGCTGGCTGCAAGGAGGGCTGTAACAGTGCTCTAGCTCAGAGGAAGAAACCCCAGCCTGTAGGTGAACTCTTAGTCTTTGCATAGTATCATCTTTAACATAAGAGCCAAAACTGCTTTGTAAATCACTCCCCTGAAGCTGAAGGAAACGTGTCACAAATGGATGTGATGCTCAGCTTTGCTTCCCAGCATCTGCATTGCAATCCCCAATTTCTGCATTACAGGGCAGATTAAAGTCTGTTTCTCTGCTCACACAGTAAGGCCAGGAGGTGTGTGACAGGTCCCCCCTCCACCCCAGGTCTTGGGAGACCTCTAGTCTTCAGCCACCACTATTGCTCACTTATTTTTTGAGTGGAATGACTTGTTTTATGCAGACATTGCCCTGTGTGCGATTTACCTGGGCAGTGCTGCCTGTGCAGGCTTCAAATCTGCCCCTTCTTCAGGTGGAGAGAGAAAATGGGGTAGTAAAACTTGTCTGAGTTTACAGTGGTGGTCCAGATCTGTTCCATCAGTTAGAATCTTTCTCTTGACTCCGGTAGCTGTATTATGTGAAGCAGCTGCAGACCAGGTTCTGCAACGAGCCTTCCTCCTAGCTCAGGTTAAGGCGATGCTGAGCAGTGGTTTAGGATGCTGAATAGCATGAAAATGCTGTATGATTTCAGGCTTAACCCTCACTTGGTATTTAAGTGTACATTTGTTGCTTGGTTTAAGCTATTCAGATATATAACTTGTATTTAGTGTGCCCCCTCTTACTATGAGTGAGAGCAATTAGTGTGCTATCAGTCAGCAAGCAATAAACATAAGTGATTTCTAAACTGACTAGAGAAAGATGTTCTACAAATCCCATTTATAAACCAGCCAGAGTTTTCTAGTGGTAGAGGCTGCCCTTTCAGTTTCATTGGTGTTATAATCATCCTAATCCAAACAGCATCACGTTTTCAAGCAGTTGGTTATTTACTAAATACACATGAAAGTAGCTGGTCCCTTGTTTTGCTGTAGGATTGTCATTTCAAGCAGGGTACGAGTCAGAGGTCTCTAGAACTGCAAAGTGAAAGAGTTGTTTGCTGTGATGGTATCAACTGAGCATACAAAATACCTCCATAAAACCCGTGAGGAGCAGCCTTGCTGTGCGAGAGCGATTCGTAACGTAACAATGTACTTGTCACTTATTGATATAGTGACTTTGGGTTATTAAACATTTATTTGTAGCCCCAGCAACACTGAGCTTTCTAATTGGAATTTAGAAAGCCTAATAAATGTTGATTTCATCCTGAGTGCTCTCAATTCAGGGTGTTTACATGAGTGCTGGGGAAAAGCAGTGCCTGATCTGCACGGGTGCGTGGTGAAGGCTGTGCTCGTGTTGATGCTGTGTTAGGCAGGCAAAGTACCTGAGACCAAGTCAGTGCTGGCTGGTCATGCCTCCAAAATGAATAGTGATGCAGCTGCAGCGTGTACCTGGCATGAAAACACTGTAAAATGAGTCCTGTCAAGATAAGGTATGTCATGGGGACTTAATCTAGGTTTAATGTTGATATTAGCAGGTGACTTGCCTTGCTAATGTGTATAGCTCAAACCAAGCAGCAGCCTGTCACTTGCATACTATAGAAATCATAGAATCCCAGACTGGTTTGGGTGGAAGGGACCTTAAAGCTCATCCAGTCCCAACCCCCTGCCATGGGCAGGGACATCTACTAGAGCAGCTTGCTCCAAGCCCCATTCAGTCTGGCCTTTGAGCATTTCCAGGGATGGACCATGCAGGTCTTCACGGGTTCTGTGACCATCTGGAGGAGGAAATGGCTATTTGTGTGTCTTGGGGCTCAGCTCAGACCCTGGCTGGTCTTGCAGTCAAGTGTAGCCTAATGGGGGGACAGTGGCTGCACCTGCTTGAGGCAGTGGCATATTCTGAATGAGGGGAATAATGATATTTCTATGGTTTCTCCAGTGGTCAAAGAAGTGAATGGAGGTTTCTGGGGCTTTCCTGAAGGTCTGCTGAGAATGAGTCCTCAGGAGGAGTGACCCTGTGCTGCTGGGGGTTCTGGAGATGGGATAAAGTCACCCTTTAGCCTTCTCGGTGCCACAGCACTGTGTTTTGCTGTGCTTTGCTTTTGGATACTGTAGTTAGATGCAGAAACCCCAGGGCTCTGTTTCTGCGGATGCTTTGTGGTAGAATACTGGTAACAACTTGTCCTGTGAGGGTTAATTTTGGGATAAGCGTTTCACAGAGCTGCTGTAATGTGGGAATTCATTGCCAAAACACTGATCAGTGCCAGACAGGAAGTAGAGTGTTTTGCTGCGTGTTCTCTGGGGGTCTGCAAAGCTCCATTGACACTGCCCTAGCGTGGATGGGCTCCATCACCTGAAGCTTCGGCCGTGTTACTGAATCTGAGCTGGGTTTTATTGTGCAATGATTGCTTTATGACTCTTCTCTTGTTTTCAACAGACGTGAAATGATGAGATCAAGAAGCTTTTGGTTATCTCTTGTATTACTTGGGGTTTTCCTGCTGGTCACGAGCGGATGGATGGCTGAAGACAGGAGCAGAAGGCTGTATTTGGATGCGGGGCTATCGCATCAAGAGGTACTGTGCACTGACTGCTGCTGCAGCTACAACTCCTGTGTTTCTAGTTTTGTGCTGTGTTCAGGTTTTTTGTACTGTGAAAACAAGTGAGGGCTTGTCCATGTATTAAACTAAGGAGGTCAGTGAAGAAACAGTGAAACAGAAGCTCCTACACTTACTGAGTGTACTTGATATCGTTCTGGGAGGGAAATTGTGCCATGGTGGAGATGTTGGGTTTGCCCCAAAGATGCTATGGTATGCTCCGTCCTGGGCTGGGGACCTGTGTTCCCTGCTCTGTCCCCTGTTGGGACCAATGACATTAAATGAAACAGACAAACTTGTCCTGTCTCTTCATCAGGGTCACTGGCTCTTCAGGCAAAACCTGGAAAAAGCCCAAAAAAAGAGCTTTTTTTTTTTTTTTTTTGCAACTTAAAAAAGGGGCTTTTTTGCTGCTTTAAAAATGGAAAACGGAGCCATAGGTGGTTCTGAGAGAACCAGCAGAGTTACTGCTGGATTGTTTCACTCCTGACCTTCTGATGTTGAACCTCTGCAAAGTGCAAAGTAATTGGAAAGGGACCAAGGGCTATATCGAAGGATGGGGATCCTTGTCCAACTGAAGAGGACCCTGATGAGGTGTTAGGACTCCTCATGCAGGAGAGCAGTGCAGTCCTCAGCGTTCCATCCCTGAGCTTATGACAGTAGAGAAGCAACTTTTTGTTGCAGTGATGTGGATTAAGCAGGTCCCCATTCTGATAGGTGTCCAGTGTGGGCTGTCCCAATGGGAATGGTAGCTTTCTGGACCAGAGCTCACTGTGTGGCTTGCTGCACAGATGTGGGTAGGCTCAGATTTTCAAGTCTGAGGCATGCAAATCAGGCTATAAAAATCTGGGAATGTGACTTTCATGGAAAGAAAACAATGAATGCTGGAACGGTTTTAGCTATTTAATTAGTTCCTGATTATCATAGGTTTGTTAAATGATTGCTCAAATGCCTGGAAGTGGGAGGTGGTGGGGGAGGCAAGGGAAAGGAGACACTGCTATTTTTTAGCTGCCATTGCCTACAACACTTACATGCTGGCAGACACATTAGTCAGTGCCAGGCTAATGATAAGCTCTTGATGGATTCATGCTGCAATTGGATCTATTTAAGCCTCAGGATTTTGTTCTAGTTGGAGAATCTCATTTCTCCCAGTCACATCCCATCTACAAATACCCGCGGTTGTGTGCGTTAGTTCAATAAAGCAGTTTAAGCCAATTGAGAAGATGCTTTTTGCTGCTTACCAGGACTCGACTATCATTTCAGTGGAGCTGGAGACCTGCAGTTCCAAGTTCTGGCTCAGGTGTACTTCTTCCTTGAAATACCCATCCTCTGTTCTGTAAAAGTGAGGAAAAGCAGCTCCCCTCCACACCTCCACTGTTATTTTGTTGCTGTATAGACTCAAGTACTACACTGAAACTGCTAAACATGTTCTTGTATTGTCTTAGATCACTTTTGCTTTATGAAAAGCAACCAAATATTTTACCTGCTTTTGCATTCAGAGAGATCTCGTTCTGCACTAATCATAGAATCATAGAATAGTTCGGGTTGGAAGGGACCTTAAGATCATCCAGTTCCAACCCCCCTGCCATGGGCAGGGACACCTCACACTAAACCATGGCACCCAAGGCT
>JBCJKH010053989.1:0-23653 GCA_039877255.1 Loriculus beryllinus
AGGTGTCCCTGCTTATGGCAGGGGGGTTGGAACTGGATGATCTTGAGGTCCTTTCCAATCCTAACTGTTCTATGATTCTATGAATGTTCACCTTGGGCATGTGAGTTAGGCACTGAAATAGCTCTTCTGAGGAACAAGACTTTTCAGGCTCCTTGTTATGATGTTTCACTGCATGTCTTTAGGGTCCGTGTTTTGAAGTGAGATCCAGCTGTCCAGCTCTGAGAGCTCCATTTCTATCCATCCTGGTGGCAGTTTACACCAGGGTAGGTAGGAATTGGTCCTAACGTGGGGATCAGACACAAGCACTTCTCCGCTTATTTCAACACTTTCTCTCCAAGGTTTTGGTCTGTGCCAAAATGCTGTTTGCCTTGCACCCCTCCTCCAAAGCAGGAGAGTATCATTCTGCGTGGCGTTAGAAGAGGCCACAGAAACTTTCTGGTAAATTTGCTGGAGCCTGGTTGGTGAACTGATGGGAGTCTTTAAGCTTGACTTATGCATCTTGGACCCCACTGATGTGACAACTTGTTAACCAAGGCCATCAGGATTGGCAGACTGGGCTGCTTATATAGCGCAATTCCACAGCTGTAGCATTTGTCACAGAATCTACCGCTTTAGGCAGGTCAGTGATCCTGAGTTGAAGTTTTTGTATGAGAAAGTTTTGCTCTCCATCACACCTATGGCAATGACCTTCAAAGTTGACATCACAGTTTAGGCATCTGGTGTGCAGATGTTTGAACCATAAGGTAGAGGCAAAATGTGAAAAACTGGATGTGAGTGGAGAAAAGTGGTCAGAAGTCCTTTCTATAGTCATTAACAATTTCTTTTACTGTCAGGCTGTTCCTTTTCAAGGCCAGTATCAATTATTTTTCCTTTGTTTCTAAGGGCCTGGGAGCTGAGAAGTGACTTCGCTGACATTTCAGTATATAGCTGTAAAGAATATGGAGAAAGGTTTCTCATGAAACATATAAAAGCCAGAGTTTACCCATCACAGATGCTAACCTGGTTTCAAAGGGTTTAAGGAGGCATGTTGTCTGTTATGTTGGTTTTTTGCTATTTTCCTGTTGATACGCTGCCTTTGTAGCTTTTTCATGTGGTATTTGGTGCATGGCTGTATTTACTGGTCTTTCAGCTGTACTTGAGTTTTGTGTTAGATACTGTACTTTGTTTATTAATGATTCTTATGGCTCTGTTTAAAGGTTTAGGAAGGTAAGACAGAGGTATGTTTGTAGCTTCTATGGCTTTAGTGATAACTTTATTGAAGTAAGCAAGGGAAATCAGAGATGCAGTGAGTGCCTCAGCACTCAGACAGCCTGAAAAAAAGTGACTTGGCAAGGTGATCATTGAAGTCTGCTGTTCATCTCACTGGAGCATTGTGTTTCCAGCCAGAAGGTGACAATTTAACCTCAGTGGTGTAGGGGAGGTCAGTGTGGAAATGAAACTACTGCGACTGAAATCTTGGAGATGTGGAAAAAGAAAATGGAGACAAAATTAAAGGAGACTAACAGAGAGGGACAAGGGAAAGAGAGGAGAAGAATGAAAGCACTAGTGAGCAGAGACAGCAGTGGCTAAGAGAGCAGGTTTTCTTTTGAGTCTGGAGGCCAGGATTTGGCCTTGAACAAATATTGAGATGATAGCAAGTACATAAAGACCAAGCTTGCCCTTTGTTAGCAAACTGTCATAATGGCAGCACGTTTGTGGAAGGTGTGGGGAGACCCTGAACTCCAATGCTGCCTGTGAACCAGACTCACAAAAAGTTTTTTTTGAAGGTGCATTTGAGTCCTTGGTGCAGTATGGGCAGGACATGGGCAAATCTGTGACCAACCTTGTGAATCTTGAAGGAGTAATTTTACCTGCTACTTATGTCTGTGCAGAGCCTCCTTGGGGGCAAGTCTTCCAGTAGAGCACTTTTGATCAAGATTTCCTCCAGAAACTGAAGCAGGAGCCACAGTCCTTTGGAAAGCCCTGCATAAAAATATCTTGTTTAGTTAGTCTAATAAAGGTATTACTAACAGTGCTGCTTGGAGGATTTATTGGGGGATTTCACTAAGACAGTGTTAGCAGTGGAATTATAGTCATTCTCTGGTAAGACCTTGTCAATGCGAGAGAAAATAACATTGATCCAATCAGAGATATTTTACAGGATCAATGTAATATTCCTTTGCATAATCACAACCGAAGGATTATGGACCTGTGCTGGGAGGGACAAAGGATCATTTGACAGGTCACAGCCTCATTTGTTCTCATTGTTTTAACTGGTGAAGAACAGGCAGTTTATAAAAGTGTGCATATGTATCCCTGTATTTTAAATAAATCAGGGCTCCTTCTGGCCACAGGCATTATTTTCAGTCTATTGCTTTTAAACAACATTTTGTTGGGCTATGTACATTTTTCATAGCTGAGCCATACTGAAGCATCTTGGTATGACCTTGAGACAATTCCCTCTGCAATCCAGGAAGCCAACTTACACGAAATAGGAGAGGAGGCCCTGAGGCAGACAAGCAGGAGGAGAAGACAAATCAATATACATAACAAGCCTTATAGCCCAAACAGCGTGAGGGACCCTGAATAAGTTTGCACAATTGAGCTTTTGGATAATGCAGCAATTCCTTCAAGGGGATACGAGCATTGCAGATGGCAGTGAATTCAGGAGGCTCAAGAGCATACTGTGGTATGCTGGGAATAATTCATAATAAAACAAGTCCTCCTCATTGTTTACACTACTATCTTTGCATTTTTCAAGTTCTCAGTACTGCTCTATTGCTTTGGTGACAGCTTCGTCATGCATTGTGGAGGCCCTAAAATTCCTCTACTGGCTACAGCTGCCTAGATATCCCCCCAGCGTTAGTGAAGCTTCTTCTGCTGAGGAAGAGGAACAGTATGTTTGATAGCTTCACTGTGTCTGACTGACTGGTTCCTTTGGATTTGCACACTTATCTCAGTGAACAATGGAAAGGAAAAATGGTGGCTGAGGAGTAGAGCTATGGCTTGGCCGGGTGATAATATCAAGGACCATTCAAACTCCAGTCTTGTGGTTTTAGATGACTTCAACTGCAGAGCTGCAAAAGTTATTTGGGGAAGAAAAAATCAGCTATTATAAGTGACATTTTAAATTAGATAGGACACGGCTCTTGTGAAAATACAGCAGGGATGAGCTTGTTTCTATCATGGGAAAGGACACATAACTGAACATGTCCCTTCTGCCATCATGGGCAGAGTGTAGCCTGTATCAAAGTATGCAGCTTTGCTCAGGAGGTTGTGACTAATGTGGGGGGTGTGTACAGAGGAGTATGTGAGAGGATCCAAGAGCCAAGAGGGGTTGGAATCAATCCCTTCGAAGGAGTTTAGGCCAGGATGAAGACCTCCAGGAGACTGTGGTCTCTGGGGCTTTGCCTTGCACCAAGAAGCAGGGAAAGGAGAAGGGGAGGCAGGGCCAGCAATACAGACAGGTTAGCTTTCAGACAGCACCAATACCTGCTGAAGTCCCCTTGCTGGACTTGCCCTTGGGGGCTCATACTTGGCAACGAAGGTCTTCCACAGCCATTGTTGTGGGGTGATTTATGAAGGAAGACTGGCTTGAAGGCTCCACTTTGCACTGCCTGGTTCCTCCTGTTCTCTGTGGCATGGGGAGGGAACCAACTGCACACCCCCTCCTTGTGCAGACTGTGACTCGCTGTGATGCTACGCCTGTGCAGGCTTTTGCTGCCCATGGGAGAACTGCTCCTGCTTTGCTGATGGCTGTTTCCATAGATCTGTGTAACTCTGCCCTGTGTGTAAGCACTGAGACGTCACCACGGGTCTGACACTGTGGGTGGCACACAGCAGGACAGGCTCAGGATGCCAAAATCATTAAGTGAGTGTAATCACAGTGCCTTTTTCTTTCCTTGATACCTGGAGTAATCAGTGATCAGATTGCTTCTACAGAATGCATTGCTGAGAAATAATCTGTCAGAGTAATCATTTGCTGTATCAGCTCTGACCACCACAGCCCTCTGATGTATTTATATCCTTGCCATTCATGACTGTCAGGTGTTCTGTTGGTGAGCCTGTAGAAAATCCATATTAAACGATGTTAGGGCTTCTGATTTAAATCAAGAAAAGCATGAAAAAATCTAAACAAATCCAAGCTGATAGTCTGTTCTTTGTTGCATAAGTTCAGGATGGACCAATATCTGTGATTTTCACTCTTAGCTCTCAGGGTCCTGGCACTGCTGAGTCTCCTCAGATCATGGATACTTCTGGACTGTGCATATTTCTGTGTTAGTTGGTCCACAGGAGCATGATGAGCATACTGGTGTAATTTGCATTTTAAAGTAGTCTTAAGTAAGCTCTTATCTCTGCAGCTGGGCTTTGAGAGAATTGTGTTCCCTGGAGTTAGCCCAGGGCAATGTGCTGAGGATCACACATAGCTTTTACTCTGTTCTTGCTCAAGCAAAACTGCTTTTAAGTCTAGGGGGGCAAAGTCAGTCTTGCTGGAGTTAGAAGCAAACATGTCTTTGACTTCAGTGGAACACAGATTATGCCCAGCATTATATTTTGCTAGTGAAAAAACTTGAGGTAAAAAATGGAGAAAAGCTTTCTAGACCCAACCTGCCAGGGGCTTGCTAATCCCTCCTTGTTGCACAGGTTCACTGCTGTGTATGCCCCCTGAAACATTTCCTTGAGTTGAGCAGGAGGTTTGCCTAGAGAAAATGACCTACATGCAAGGCAAGTCCCATGTAACTCTTGCAGTTAACATTTAATTTGTTGATATAATAAAACCAAGTCAACAACCTAGTCTTGCCAGATTCCACTTGCCTGTTTGGCTGGGATACGTATTTTTTCCTGAGGGGGGAGCAAAATGACATTCATTTGTTTCTTTACTGTGCTCCTGGCAAGGAAGAAGTTTTTGTGCCAGGGCTGATAAATTTTCAAGTGAGTTTTTTAAGGTTGTTATTCTGAACCGCTGCCCCAGAAAGTCCAAGGAAAATAATTGGTGACTTTATAGCAATTCATGTAACTACCTCTACAAATGAAAATGTTGGGTCTTCCCTATGTGCCTCTAATATCACCGTCTCCACAGAACTCATTTTTCCTGTGCAAGCTTCAAATGTAAACTTTCTCTTTCAGTGTCATTCACAGATAAATAACGCAGATCTTTCTTGATGCATGTTGTGTTGACCAAATAACTTCCACAGTCTTATGCTTGTTACTTTTTCATTGTTCCCAGAGGGATTTGCAATCATTACGAGTCACTTTGCATTTTGACTTGTAGCCTAAGCCATCGAACAGGAGTGCACAGCTTCGGTAAGGGCTGCTCTGTGCAGTTAAGTGCGACCCCTGTTAACGGGCAAGGTCAGGCCTTTTGATCACAGACTTGTTGGGGGGGTTATCTGCCAGGCTGTTACACACGAACCATACCATGATGTCCTGTCACTGAAATTTTTATACCATCCCGTCACAGTAGCATCTAAACACAGACATACGCATCTCCACAAGGAAATACAGCTCAGAAACTGTCTGGAATAGATATACCATGAATTATTAATTACCCAGTTGAAGTATCTGTAGTAATATTTGTACTATGCCCTCTGCAGCTCTCCACCCTTTTAAAAACGTCATTTGAATGTCAGTATTTATTTTAGGCTGCCTGGTGACGCCCAGGCTTGAGGAGCTTAATTCCTGCTGTAGGCAGGGAAAGTTGGGCACTTCTCTGTGTGCGGTCCTTGCCTGATGTGGGCTTATTCAGCAAAATGGCCGATGTGGGCAGATGTGTAAATCAGCGAGTGCTGCAAGAAGAGCACTTAATTGAAGCTTTATCAAGTGCCTGCAGAGCTGACCTCAGAGCAGTAGCTGAACCACAGTTGGAATGGGAGCAAGCCAGCAGCTTTCACTGATGACTAAGCCCATGTGCTGGGAAAGGATTTGCTTACAAAACTTGCCTGCTTTACCCATGGGTGGCAGAGCACTGCATAGCTAGGGGTGACTTAAATCATTCTGCATAAATCACTAAAATTGTTCCTTTCAGCACAGATTCACAGCTTTTGGTACACTTTGATGACTCTGTGGTTGTGTATGGGGATTTAAGCTAAAGCCAGGCTGACGACTGTTGGGATCAGCCTGGTGCTAACGACATGGGGGAATGTCAGACCATATGGTGACAGGACAGCGTGTTCAGGCCTCTGAAGTCTTTTCCTGCTGGTCTGGCATTGGAAGAGTAGATCCAGTATGTTTTTTATCGCTTCTGCATAAGCATCTCCGTGCCCTGCATGCCTGCAACTGCCTATACAGAGACAGGCAAATATCAAATAGTTGTTGATATTTACCTATGGAGAAAAGGATCCCAGCAAACTCTGCTAGTGTACCACAGAAAACAAAGCCCTGAAGGTTAAAGGCAAAAGGAGAAAGAAATGCGTAGTGTTTCACAAAGCTGAAATAATGAAGGACTAAGTTAATTTGGAGATAAAATGTTAACAATCTTAACAGGTAATTAGGAACGTACAACATTTTACTACATGTCTGCAAAAGCAGTGGTGTTATATGTGAGAAAGACCATGTTGTTAAAAACTACATAACTTGGCTACAAAGGGAAGTGAAAGTAGCAGGGAATTACAACTCTGAATATGCCTGTTCTCACATACAAGAAGAAGAAAGGGCAACATACTGAAATATCTGGAAATTTGAAGCTAGGAATGGTAAAAGCTGGATAGGAAAAGAAGTACAAGAAGGGAAAAGCTGTATGCAAAGCTTCAAAAGCTATTAAACCCCAGACACCTCAAGTAAATTATTATTATATACTCTGTAATAGCAAAGCATATTAAGGATAGAAATGTTAACAGTAGTATTTGTCGCTTGCCAAATGGAAATGATTAAAATTAAAAATGGAAATCAAGGATATGTTTAATAATTATTTATATTCTTTTGGAAAAAAGCTGGATGAGTTATTCTTCCATATGATGGCAACACAATCCTTTCTTCTCCAGCAGTAATTTAGACTGGCAGAGCACAGTTAATAAAGTCAGTCATTTTAATTAAATAGATCTGAGTAATTTGATACCAAGCATTTTAAAAGAGCTGGCTAAGGAGATTTCCAGACTTAATTCATATAAAGAATGATTTTTAGAATTTGTCAGGGTACTGGTGAAATATCAAAGACCCAGGAAAGAGCTGATATTATTCAAACTCTTGAAAAGTGTAAATATAGCAATACTAGGAAAAGTAATGTAGCAGCTAATGTAATTAATTAATAAATTAACAAAGAATTAAATGCAGATATGCTAACTAATGCTAATCAACATGGATATATAACAATAGATCTCATTAAACTAATTTTGTTGATAAAGGAGCTAGTGTTGATTAAATATTCCTTCTCTTCTTTTAGGCACTTGACTCGGTACCAGATGACATTTTGAATAATAAGCTGCAGAAATCAACATGATGCAGATTAAATGGATTTAAAAGCTAGCTAGATTATAGTTTAAAATGAAATTTTCTATAGACATGAAATGGATTTCACAGGGTGTTACCTGTAACAGCTTTTTGCATTAGGCTTTAGTTACATTTAATAAAGAACTAGAAAAAACAAAACCCATGACAAAATGATCCATAAAGTCTACTAATAATAATTTAGGGAGTGATCAATAATAATTAAAACCAGGTAATGTTGTGGAAATAGTTTAGATCTCTTTGTAAAGTGGGCAGAAACAATGTGTACTTTAGGTACCTATGTTAGGGACAGTGAGGTGGCATACAGAAATAGTTGATCTATCCTACTGTCTGTCCTCAGCTATGTCCTAGACAACACGTCTCAGGGTACAGTTGGCCCAGACATCATTCCCTCATGGCACTTCTCTGTGCTACAGGGGCTTCATGAGGCTGATAATATTTAATGATGTATGTTTTGTGGCTTTTCCATTTTTGTCACTCATGCACTCAGGAAGGGTTACAACAGTGGAGAGCTAAGTTCAGATGAGGTATAAGGCCAACAGTGGTTAATGCCTTCTCCACTAACCAGGGAAGGCATTAACCCCTGGGACAGCTCACTCTCAGGGGTGGCAAATTCTCCATTGGAAACACTTTGAAAACAGATTGTGTCTTCCAAACAAAAATGGATTCAGAACAGTCCCATGGCCTGTACCGGATATCTGAGAGCTGTCAAAGATCACAGAGCTGCCTTCTGGGCTTGTAATTTATGATTTAACATTACAGGGAAGTTACTGCACTGGAAAACGAGTGCTTGACAACAAGAGTTCAGATTTTATGTGTCAGCCAAGGGCTTTTCTGGTTTTCCTGAATGTAGATCAAAACTTGGAGTATTTTATGTGTGTAAGTATGCAAAGCCATAAACATATCCACTTCAAAGCACACATCCTTGACACACTTTGGGTAACTGGGTAGATCTAGTGGTGTAGCAATTCAATACTCTTAGTGCAGGGCCGTATTCTGCTGCTGATCCAAAATCAAGCCAAGAGGATTTTATAAACTTCAGCAACAATTTGTTATAGCAAAACACAGAGCTGAGTTTACCCTGGCAAGTCTGTGCTGCCAGTTGTCCCACAAGAAGGGATGTGGTCAGTGATGACAGGAGCAGGCAATGAAAGAGGGGAAGAATATAAGGGAAAGATAGTGAGGAGGAAGAACTGAGGGAAACCATCAGGAGCATGATGGAGGCTAGAAAGCAGAAAAATGGGAAAGCTTCATTTTAAGTTATTTTTGTGTAAATAAGAAAAAAAAGGGGGAGAAGTATTGCACAAGAAAGGAAGATTTGGGAGAGTGAGACTGGAAGAGAAAGAACATGTAAATAGAGGATAAGAGAAAAGGAGAGGAAACAAACATGTTTGTTAGTCTTTGTGACCTTCCTTTGCAATTACTGAATTATTTATTCTGATATTTGCTGGTATCTTCTTCCCAGCCATTTAGTGTCACGATATAAATAAGAGCAGAACCCCATTACTGCTGTTCCTGGAGGGATTTTTATGTTGAACGGCAATAACACACCTCCTCCCCCAACCCTGCCATTAGGTGATTATGAATTATATGCTGAGTGCCTCTCATAACTAAAGGGAAAGGGCTGCTCAGCACATTTGGAATGTAAATCTCATTTTTTCCTCTTTTGTAGGTCATGAAATGCAGCCCTTTTTTAAACCCCTGTGCTCACATCACTAGTGCCCACTGCACAAAAATTCCTCAGCCTATCCTCTCCAAGGGTAACATTTCACCCAGTATGGAACCCCTTGGCATGCTGTGGACTTGAGATAAGATTGTTATTATTATTATCATTTTAAACACAGAAATGCTGCATCATACCACTTAAAAATTCCTATGTAGATGTTATACCATAGGAAAAGCAGACTATAAAAAACCACGAGATTTGTCGTATTTCAATTAAAAAGCAAGAACTTTTTTTTTTCACTAATCTGCAAACAGTCACGGGACACAATTTGTGGGGAATCAGCACTTACTAGCCAAAACTTCTGAAGTGTTCACTGCCCAGCCCCTCTCAAGTAACCCATATAATGTAACAAGCCCTTTTGTGGTCCATGTTTAGTTTCTGAGCTCCTACATGTCCTGTCCTTTGGATCTCTTTTGCAGAAGCAGGTTCTGGGCTGTTGCATGAGGAGCCAGTGGCTTCTGGAGAAGATAGTTCTGTGGTTGTTCTTTGCAAGAAGTGAAAAGGAGGGAAGTATCTCTCACAGCTGAGCTGAACTCTTTTGCTTTATGGTTAGGGTCATTCAGTTATAATTCAGGTTTTTGTTTCCTACTGTACTGTCGTTCAGACCTCATTTAATTTTGGAAGAGCGAGCAAAATATGTAAACAGATAAAAGGAAGGGAAGCAGGTCAAAGGGAAAAAGAAGTTAAAATTACCTGGTATTTGTTTGCTTTTTGGATAGGCGTTTTCTGTTTCTTTTCTACTTACTTCTACTTACTTTCTACTTTACCTCTACTACTTAAATTTCTCTTAAACACTTAATATAGAGCTCTGGGAGTGACATGGTGCTGAGGCCTTGGTGCTGGCCAACTTCACTTTATTGTATTCGTCGAGAATATTTCCAGCCCAGCAGAGTCACATTGCTGACAGCCCGGCGCAATCTCCAAGATATTTCCTTGCTTGCAAATTAAGTTTTCTCGGCAAGCCACCATGCTACTTGAGTTACCACCACTGAGGAATGGATGTCCTAAGGGACTCAGAATGGACTACAAAGTCTCTCACCCAAGGGTTTTAATTTGACATTGCTCACATCACTAGTGACCAAGAGTTATTACCATAAATGGCTTACGTGAAATGTGTTGGTCTCAGTCAATTATTAGGAGACAGTTGTCTGCACTACCAAACCACCATCACAAATGGTGCTTTTTTGGGAAGTCTTAAGCAGAGTCAGGGTCAGTACGGCTGGGCTGAAACCTCAGCAGAAGTGCAAGGAGAACAGGTTTCAAGTTTTGTGCTTATTCACTTTCAAGAGAATGAAAATAACAGAGCTGTAAAAGCTCTTTGAGGCCTGCATAAATTAGAGCAGTCTCTGGGGCTACTCTGACTTACACATGGGACAGTTCCACTCCCCAGACAGCCTCCATCTTCAGAAGAACAAAACCTTTCTGGCAGCCTCTGCCCTCATTTCTGCTGAGGCAGGGCAGAGACCAGCAGCCCAGGCTGTGGCCAGCACATCATTTTTTACATAGCATGCTGATTCCACAACATGCTCAGCCTTGGTCTACACAGGGTGTCATACAGTGGGCAAATAGGGGTGTTGTCTGCCAGGTCTTTCCGAGTCATAGAGCACCATCAGATGTGCTATGGCTACCCAGAGCTACTTGGCTTCATTGGGACACAGATGGGGTGAGGAGCAGAGCCAGAGCCATGGTCCAGGAGGAAGGAGAGCAGTTGGGCTGTTTTGCTTGAAGCTACAGGCAGCAGATTTCCAAGCTGGGGAAGGCTTACAAGAACTGCTCTGGAAAGTCAAAATAGCTCATTTGTCTCAAAACCAAAACACCAAAGTAGACATTCAGTTTGAATCAGCTGAAAGACCCAGTTTTAGTAACTGAGATATTTAATTTTGATTTTGCTTTATTTATTCATTTATCTTGATAAGCCGTTATTGTCTACTGCCTGCTGCTAAATCCCCTGAGCCTCCCTTTTTCCACCACTCTTTTCTCCCTGAGCACTGACAGTTGTACCATGCCTGAGATGTCTCTGTGCACAGCTATAGGGAAACAGCACAGGAAAGTGCCTTCTTAGAAGCATACCCTTTGCCATACTTAATCATATCTTTATAGCTCTCCTTACAGTGAGGGAAAGCTTTGCTTCGTGCCTCAACTCTAGTTACTTTGCAGCTGTGTGTAGTCCTATAGTTCTGGGTAAAAATTGGATCCTGCTGACTGGTCACCCCTGTAGAAATGCCCCTGCCCAGCGCCCTACATGCTCTTCACTGAGGTGATTTGGAGTGCAAAATGCCTCATGTGGCTGTCTGTGCGGCAATGCTGAATAGAAGCCAATGAGGCTGTGCTGCTCTTGCTAACTGGATTTTCAGAGTCAGACCAACTTTCTTGTAGCTGAACATGGGTTGCACAGAGCTATCTGTGTTTCCTGACCATCAATGCCATGGTAGCACAGCAAAGGAGATGGTATGGTGGCAATGAGTTTTACTGAAAGGGATTCTCCAAAAAGAACAGAAAATGTGGGGAGGCATACCTCAGCGGAGCTGCACCACAGCATAGGTGTACCAATATACCAGGGGAGCCTGCAAGGAGCAACATCTCTCTGTTGGCATCTGCTGACACAGTATGTGGCTTGCTGGCACTGGCACATGGTGCCAGGTGGTAACCCTCGAGGTGCAGCTCATCCAGGCAGCTGTGTCTTAGGTGAGCTGAAGGAAATGGTGGTTTCAGTAAATGAGAAAGGCATCACCAAGCTGGAGAACCACAGGTTGCTGGGGATGGCGCTGCCAGCTTTTGGTAAGCTCTGCGGACTGGAAAAGACATGCAGCTTTTGCCTTCCAAAAAGTGGAGCTGAGAATAAAACAAATCCACCCCAAAAGTATTGAAATTGTGATTCAGCACGTGATTTCTACTACGGGGCCCAGCAGAAGGCTTCGTCCTCAATCAAGGACTGTTCGTCTAATTTTGGGTTGACTAATGTGAGGAAAAAGAGTACCTCAAAGAATTGTTGAGAAATTCTGATTTTTTTATTTTGCCAAGGAACTCAGGATGGCTTATCCTCAATCACACGAAAGTCTGAGCCAGAGCTGGAAGTGTGTCCAAATATCTTGACCACTAGTCTTATGTTTTAGCTGTAAAGGCATCTTTCCTTCTTAAATAGCTCAAGTAATGGTCTAGCCAGGGAATGAAGAGACTCTTGTCTCCAGTATTATAAATCTGAATAAAGCCTTGGGTCAATGTAATCAGGCATATGGAAAAAAGAAGGATGACATCCTTATGACATGATTAAGTTGCTGGCATTGCAGAGGTGGTCAAATATTTTTTCATAAAAGGTAAGCTTATCAATTTGGAACAGAATCAAAGGCTTTTGTGAATTTTTGTCAAGTCTGGTGACAAAACTGACACTTGTAGTGTTAGAAGGTAAGAAAGGGTTAAGGGAAAAAGGGGTGAAAAAATACAATTTTTTCAGCATGAAAAGTAGCATTGGTGAAATGATGACAATATTTAGTATTCTTAAAATAGACTTTCATTTTTTTAGGCAATATTTAGGAAAAATTGATCCAGTTAAAACCACTAAGAATCAGAACATTTCATTATGGTTTGATCAAGACATTTTGGGTTGGTCTAAAATGAAATTCTTTGTCTTAACATTTCACTGAAAGCTTTAAACATTTTATTCATCTTGATTCAAATTTAATTTTTCCTGATTTTTCCATTTTGCCAGCTGTATCTGATGGATCATTCTTTACAACAGCATCTTTACCTTTGCTAGCTTGATCTTGTACATTTAATTGGACATGAAATATCTTTTTGTTTGACAGTTTCTAGTTTATACTTCTGAATGTGAAAAAAGGAAGAAGTAATTTGAAAATTATATGCATTAAATATTCATAATGTGTAACTTTATTATGGGTCTGTAAATATTTTATCCCGTTTTGGTCCCTCTAAAACATTCTCCCGCCCATTGACTGTATCAATGGGTCAGGTAAACATCTTGACCTCCATCTATTCAACTTAAAAATCCTATAAATAACTTCTATTGGTTTTTGTCCTCTGCAGCTATATGTAGTGTCACAGCTAAGAATGTCATTACACAAAATTGACAAATATCTTTTTTAATTTTGCTTTCTTTTTCTTCTTACATAATTTAAAAAGCACAAAGACAAGAAAAGTCAAAACAAAGGTCTTCATTCAAATAAAGGTTAAGTCCTGCTGCAGACAGAAAAGTGACTTTAGAGAAAAATGACACCACCAACTTCTGTATTTATTCTCTTCAGTAGCATCCAGCATCAAATTTACTTGTTTTTCAAGGGGATGTTCCTAACCAGCCAGCACTTAAATTCAAATTGGGATCTGAAAGTCAAGCTGTGTCCTTACTGACTCATGCATAATCATCCTCAATAAAGTTCCTACAGACTGGATTTAGCTGACAAGTTGGTGTTTATCATACAGAAGACAAAAAAGATTAATCCAAGCCATTCATCCGTAGCTAGGCTGACTCTTCATCATTAATTGGTTAAATGCATGCTGTCTGTAAAACAAGCCAGAACAGGATGATCTGAAGAGCAGATCTCCTAAGAAGGAGCTGTCTTCATACAGTGCTTTCCCTCACCCCAAATGCATTTCATTTTAGCAAAACATTTCCTAGACAAACCCACTGGTGTGTCACTGTGATACTAAGCCTGGGAAAATCACTTTTGCCTTCCTTCTCTCTACCTTTGTGCCCATTTATTAGCTTCCAGGCAAAATGGGTCCATGGGATCAGATGTTGAGGGGAGGGGAAGGCAAGAGAGGCATATATAGGCTTCTGTTCTGCAAAGTGGACAGCTGGCCACTGGAAGAAATGGTGAGATTTGGAAATTCCCAGGCCCAGAGCTCTTCTTGTTGAGCATGGTAATGTGTGGGGTTTGGCACACAACACTGAACAGCATCATGAGCTCCTTGACATGTGCGTTTGTGTATTTAATGTATGTGTGTGACAGCCTGACATGGGCTGTGACAGAAACTGGCAGCGATCTGCATGGCAAGCTGCCATCTTCCATCTCTTCAGCATGAGGTGAGGATACAATTTGAGCTTGCTTTGAAATCTTGCCTCTTTTAATGAGTGATAAGTCTTCTCTTAAATGTTATTTTAATACACCTGCCATGTGCTTAGCATGCCAAGCATTCAGGCAAGTAGGGAGCTGGGCTAGTGCAGGGTAAGTGGGATATCTCTCTGAGAGGGCTCTGCTCCTTCTCCTTAACCACATTTACCTTCCGCACTTCTGATGATGAATGTTAAAGGGAAGACTGCATGTCACCTGGCTTTTATCCTGCCACCAGGGTAATTGTAAGAACCTGGAGGAAGCATATTCTTCAGTTTGAAGTGATCCCTGTTAAGTAGAGAGGGAAGCAGATCATGCTTATAGGAATGCTTATAGGAAGCATTGCTTTTCAACTAGTGCACTAGAGCAGGACAGCGGTGGCCAGTCTGTATTCCTTGCTCTTCTGCTAGACCCCCTTATGAGGCAACCTCAGCCACCTGAGCCCCAGCCTCCTTACCTGTTATTGGTGATGGAAATACCTCTTTTGTAGGGTGCTTTGAAAATCTCTGGTAAAGGAAGGAGCATTACTATCACAGTTCTATTAGCTTTTAGAACAGACATGTGGCCAGGTTTTATCTCAGTAGAAATGGCTGTTGGCTGTTGCTTTCAAACACTTAGTCACCTACTAGCAGCTCAGTTTGGGACTCCTCCACGTTGCATCAATAGTGTTTGAAAGGCAGAGGGTGTCTCTTTGGAAGCTGCCAGGGCTTCTTTTGGATTGCATTGGTGAGTGACATGAGATTGTGCTCCTTATGGCCTGACACAGTCTGCTGCCCTGTGGTGTGACAATGTGGGGCTAAGCAGCCTTTCTTCTTCACCTCCATTCTGCTATCTGCTCGTATCTGCTGTCTGCCTCATACCTGCTATCCTGTTCCTTTGATCCTGCTTTTCTCTGCTCCCTTCCTTTCTGTCCCTTTCCCTAGTCCTATTTTGTTATTAATATTGTCCTTTTAAGTTAGCCAGTTATTTAACCCAATCCTCATCCCTTGCCCATTTTCCATTGATCTTGTGCCTTCCCATGCAAATTGTACAGTGTAACTCATAAGGTTCCCTATCTTTGAAGAACCAAGATGGCCAGTACATAGAAGTCCTGGCCTCCCACAGCAGGAGCATGCAGGTAACTGATTTCTCAGTGAGCCTCAGGGTAGCAGGTGGGCTGCAGTCAGTCCAGGGTAAGAGAGGAGACTTACAACTTGCCAACAAGTCAAGGCTGGGAGGCCTTTAAAGAGGGCTGGGGTGATGCTCCTGTCCTTTCGTTTTGTCCCTTTGTTTTGTTCCATGTGTGAGTTGGGTGATTTTAAATCCCCTGCTCCAGTACTATTTCCTCATTGTCTTCTGAATCTCCTGTCCACCCACCTGCAAGATTTTGTACCACACATCCTATGACTGGGGGCTCAGCAACTTCCTTCACTGTGGGAATGCAGCTATATTCAATCCAATGCTATACAGGTTGCATATGGCATGGATGCTGCTCCACAATGGTCTCAGGACCATGTGACCGTGGGATTTACTGGTCCTTTGCTGTCCCTGGAGTAATCTCTACACATACAGAAACTAAACAAGGATTTACCTAAGACTGTTTTTTGAGGACAAAATGCCATGGAGACTTTGGAATATATGTTGAAACCTTATTTTCTGGTGATTATAGCTTATTCCAGTGCTCCTCCTATTGAGATTTTCTGAGCCCATGAGCTCTGTATCTGTCTACTAATGCAAATGCAATGTATAAAAATAATCTGGAACCCATGCCACTCAGAAAGAAGCAAATACCCAGAGATCAACTCTGAGACTTGGAATAGGACATTACATGTTAATTTATAAAAGCAGCAGAAAAATGACAATATATTTTTGAGCTGCATACATGGAAGCGTTGTATTGCAGCTCAAGATGGTAATAGATTTACTCTATACAGTTCTGATGCATTCACACCTAAACACATCACATCCAGCCTTGCTCAAAACTTTACTAGCAGTGTCTTGACAAACTGAAAGGAGTTCAGAGAAGAGCAACAAAAATACCAGGATAGCTTGAGGATTGATTTAGGTGGGAAGATTATAAGTGCTAAATATGGGTAAGAGATGACGAAGGTGGGGATGCACTAAGAGACTGAAAATATTTGGCGGGTGTTAATGCTAAGAGGAGAAGAATTAATTTATGTGATTCAAAGGGATATGTCATGAGAAATGACACACAAGGAAATGACAAATTAGTCTGAAAACTGCAAAGAACTTTCTGCTGTCAAAATACTTAGTACTAACTTTCTTTTCAGGTTTTGTTGTCAGTAAAAGTGTCAAGAGGTAAGTAACAGGCTCTGGAGGCAAAACTTTGGAGTTAGCCAGCACCAGAAGGGAGGTAAACTGAAGATTACCCCTTCACACAACTTCCACCTACCACACATTTTGTTCCGTGTGATCAGTTTCTTTTCCATATATTCTGCCAAATGAAATTAGACTAAAGTAAAAAGTTGACTTCCAGATATGAGATTATAGAAACTGATCAAGACTAGTCACTTTAATGAAAATTAATGTGGTAGCAATTCGTGGAGGGAACAGTCATCTGCTGCATTAGTACCACCAAAGAAGTCCTCTAATGCCACAGACTTTGTAGGGGCTTGTTATTCCATTCATATATGTGAACTTCTGACCTGACAGAACAAGATGATGAAGAAATATTAAAAATATCTTTGTGAATGCATTGTTCATTCAACCTGTCGTCTTCTAACCCAACATATCTTATTTGCATATTAATTTATTGCTACATGGTTATGACTTCCATATTATGCTCCCAGTGAGTGTACTTATTTCAGGAATCTTATTAACATAGCTCAATCTTGCAAATATAAATATCTAGTCTAAATATATTAAAACCCAGTGAGTTAACCCATCATGTGCGTTGCCACTCGAGAAGAAAAAAGGTGGTTTTCTTCCTGAAAGATGCAACTCTTCCCTTGCGGCAATTCACAAATCTCTTCCTTGCTGGAGACCGAGCTCCTCTCTATCTACCTGCAGCATAGGCTCCAGCAGGAGCACCCATCTTGGGGGTGAGATCTACATTCTTTTAATTTTGTTTTCTTCCCCCAGTAAACTTCACATTGCTTTCATTTTGTTCATCTCTAGTACAACAGTGTTTACACCCAAAGGCTGTCTCTGCATCAGACCTGTGGCCCTTGCTTGCGAAATATCTCTGGAGGGTGTTTTCATCAGGTGTGAAATGTGCCCGTGTGCTGCTAAAAGGCTAGGGGTGAGGACAAAACAAGGAGATGAGTGGGAGGATGCCTCAGCCAGCTGCAGGTGCCAGCATTTTCTGTATGAGGCAGACAAACAAGAGGCAGAAGCACACATCTGAGTGCTGCTGCAGGGGTGGAAGTTCTGGGTGCTTTTGTCTTGCTCTTTGCTTGACAATTCATTTATTTCAGTGGCTGATTACTGCTGGACGGGGAGATACAGAAGCCCCCTCGGTGTTAACTGGTTCTGCCAAGTGAATAATCCTGAGAAAATTTATGGGGAGATTTGTTTGCCTTTTATGAGTTTGAAGTTTTCTTGAGGGAGAAGGAAACACCTCGTTTCACTCTACCCTGCCATTGAAGAGCCAGATCCTGACCAGATACCAGCATTGCCACTTGCTATAGCTGACATCTCAGCCCAGTGAGCGCAACTGTAAGCAGACACTGAGGCAGCAGTAGGGAGCACTGCTTGGGGTATGGCTCCTCCAACAAGCCCCACACACCACATGGGGCTGAGGGCAGGTAGATTCCCCTCAGCTGGCGCTGTGCTGGCCTGACCACTAGCAGGCCTTAATGGGCCTGATTGATTCCACCTGTGGCCTCCCTCCACCCACACCCTGGGCCATTTTACCTCAGCCTCGGGCTGCTGTCATTTTCCCAGAGCTCTGCTGTGAGGTTGTGGTCTCCAGTCTCATCTCTGGGGTGTGCTGTACTTCTGACTTGCCCTTTGTTGTGCTTACTGGACACTGTTACCGGCCATTCATGCTCAGTTTTGTGGGGCTGCACCCTGTCAGGAGGCTTACCTGCCATTTAGAGCAAAGTATGTGTGTGTCTGGGCACTGTGGTACCTGTGGGACTTGGTTTGTCTGCTGGTGGGAGCTGGTACTGGGGTGTCTCTAAAGGCTAAGGACCTTCAGGTGGTGCCGTGGGCAGCAGTACAGCCTTCAATGGTGTCCTGAACTGGGCATAGCTCTCCTTGCTGAGAGGTTGCATGGAGGCAAGCAGCAGATGGCTGGGAGCCCGCTCTGATGGAGGTAAGTGAGGCAGGAGCAGGAGGGATTGTGTGCTCAAAAGTGTGGCTCCACGGGTATAAATGTGGCATCTCTCTCTGTGGGGAGCTTGTCTGGTCTGGGGATGGCATGGGATCTGCTGCTGCTGTAGGGACCTCCCCCATTGTCCCTGGGTAATTATTCAGCTTATAACTTGGTCAGCACTACTGCATGTGTCAGCATGTAATTCTTCACTGCCTTAAAGTAATGGTCTTTGACCAATGGTCCAGGGACTATTTCTAGGAGTTGGTGAAATGTGAGAAAAGTGAAGCTATTGTCATTAGGCTTAAATTCATTATCCAGGGTTCCATACCTCTGTCTGAGATGTTTTATATGTCCGTGAGCTGAAATAGTTTGAAACCCATGGCTCTAACAGCTTTCTTGCCTTCCAATGGTTCCTCATGTAATGCAATACAACACTTTTTTTTTTTTTCCCCTGAGTAACAAATAGCAAGAACACTAGGTCACACATCTGTAGAGCAAACTATCACCAGGAAGGCATAATGGTAGCAGCCTAATTGAATTGACATTTTATGTATTAAAAGTTAAAATTTTAAATGAACCCTATTATAATAGGTATCATATTGTGTGTGAGATTTGGGTGGATAACTACTACTTTGTGCCCAGTACTGCTGAGAGCAATATTATAAAAGGAAAAAGTATTAGAAAGTCAGTCTCTTTCATGCACGATTTATATCTAAGGTCTAGGTTTTAATACTTTTGTTCATATCTGAATTTTATTCTGTGCATTTCCTGACAACATTGACTTCAAAAGTGCAGAAAAGGTCAATCTAGCTGAATGAGACTTAAAAACAGTACACAGCTGCAAAATGGTGTTTTAATTCTTATTTTCTTCTGGTTATTGATCAATCACTAGATATTCAGAGTATGTTTTCAGCTGTCCTTCATGAGTATAACTGCTAGATTCTTGGAGCTGAGGCTGTAAAAGTAAAAATAGTGTGGGAAGTAGTGGTAAAATATAAAAGGTTGGCTACTGCTCTGCAGTTGGGGCATAATACAGAATTTGATGTTACTCTAAGTACTATAGTCTTGTCAGAAAAGATCATTTTGCCTGTGATATACTGTTGATGCAACCATCATCTATACTGTCGGAGCTTTATTCAGATAAGAATCTAATAAAGCCTACTCTGAAGAACTGGAATAACCTGCTTTTGAGTTTAATATTTGTGTGAGTCTTGCATATCCAAAAGATATGAGGCCCATGTGCGTTTTCAGCTTTATTTTGGGTGTTAAATTTATCTTAAATGGCATATAGGCACTGTCATGGCAGATTGCATGGGGGTATTTTGATTAGGAAAATGTGGTAATATTAATAGCTGTGGAATTTGTCTAGACAGAATAAGAGAGGTACTAGAATAGCACAGTGGAACATGGGCAGGAAGCAACAAGAGTGCATGTCTTGTGGTGGGGGGAGTACATATGACTGCTTGTACATTCAGGAAAAATAATCAGGAACATGTTACCACTGATAAAGGGAAGTCTTGAGCACAGAGATTCCCAGGGGTGAGAACTGTCCGAAAAATGAGAAGACAGTTTTTGAAAGATGGTCTCAGTTGGTTTCAGGTAGTTCAAGATAGGCTTATGTTATTTTGTCTTTCCTCCATTAAATTTCAGTGACATCTTCATATAACCGCTGAAGTCCTTATAATGAAATCCTTATTTTCTAATTGTTAAAATGAAGTTTTCAGTAATATTTCCATGAAAGTGTATAGTCATGGGAAGCAGAAATTTAAAAAAAAGAAGACCTGCATAATTTGGTGACAGAAGACATTTTCTCTTGAAGGCAATGATCCCAGGATCTGATTTATCAGTGCCCTACAAGTTTGTCAAGAGGTGCTTCACAGGCGTCCTTCTGGTGCCCTCATGGGGGTCCTTGCTGATTCAAGCCTGAGCTCTGTAAAGCTCCTATTGCTGGTGGGTGGAAATAGGAATAGTCCTTTTTCATGAAAAATATGAACTGTGTGAGAAAAAATGTTAAACTCTCAGGATTTTAAAATGTATTATGAGTATAGAAGAGGGTAAAGCATCAGAGTAGAGCAGAACTGTTAATAGCTATTGTCTGGCTGCACGGAAATAGTTCACTCTGCTACCAGAATAATGCTGGGGAGAAGAAGGGGGAATCAAGCAACAGTAGAAACTGGGACAGTGGGGTGATTGGCTTAAGAGTTATATTTTTTTTTTCAAAGCTAAATCAGTAGGGCCAGATTTCAGAACTTCTACTAATTTTCAGTAGTAGCTCAATTAAAGTCTCTTCCCTCCTCTTGACTTTATGCACAGTTAAAAGGGCCGCTTCTGAGAGCCAGATTAATGGTATCAAAATCCAGCTTGTATCTTGGTACAAAAAATGGGGGGAAAGACAGGAGATCATCAAGCTCTCCATGGCTCTAGTGAGAAGAAAGTTTAGAAAAACATGTGGAGGAAATGATTAATGATGAACTGGAATGTAAATGTTTAGTTCTATACAAGATAGAATTGATTTTGGTTATTAGCTATGGAATTAGATTCTAAGATAAATGGCAAATCTTTGTTGCCTGAAGCTCTTAATTTGTTTGAGACACTGCTTGAAGTTATCTTCTGTAATGTAGTTTCTTGTGTTTATCTTAAACTTCTGAAATAGAGTGGAGATTCAGGAAGGGAGCAGAGGAGAACATGGCCCATGTTAGGAAGGAGCAGAATGTAACCCCAGTCATAGAACTGCGGATTAGTGGGTTGGAAGGGACCTTCAAAGGTCATCTAGTCCAGCCCCCTGCAATGAGCAGGGACAGATGCAGAGTTCGTTGTGCACACTTGGTGATATTGGAAGAACGCAACAGCATCCTGGTAAATGTGCGTTTTCCAAATCTTGGAGTACTCTAGAGAAGATGGAATAAATTGACATTTTTCTGAATTTCAGAATATCATGCTTAAACTGGAAGTTTGAAATCTTACTACTAAAGCATAAGGATATGTGGAAAAATCCTTTGTAGCTTGAAGGCTTGCATACTTCATTGGGTGTGGGCAAAGCAAGCTTCAAAGCACATCCTCAAGTGAAAGATTTAGTATTTGCAATGTAAGTCATGTGGCATTGTTTGCTTCCTGGGAGGGTGATTCCTGTAACCACCCAACTGTTAGCTGAGTGTGCAATTAAAATTGTATGCTGTGCTTGTCAGCTGTTAAAACTGTTCAAGCTGGTTATGTAATGAATGTCTTCCCCTTACATAAGTTACACCATGAATTGCAAATTGTTTACTTAGTTGTGACAGTCATAGCTTAAGATATTTGTAGACCAAGAGTTAGTCAGTGAAGGCCTTTATGAATCATTTTGAATAATGAACAGATTTCAGATATTTTCCAGCCTGTTAGCAGACAATTAACAAGCAAAAGAGAGAGAAATCTTGTCAAAATCTCGTTTAAATTATTCAATCTGCTCCAGATTATTGGTTTAAATGGGTAGCTGGGTTTGCACTTTTGACTAAATTTAGCAGTGCATATCTTGTTATCAAACTCCTCAGTCATCTAGACTTTCATATGTTTTTCTGCATAACTGTATAATTATAATGAGAAAACAGAGCAAGTACATTGATAAGGCTTAATTAAAACATATATATGCACACATACTTGTGTATACAGATGAAAGTACCAAAGCTTCTATGTTATTCTAATTGAGCATCAGAGACAGTAGTATTCTGCAGTGCAAATTCTCTGTTAACTTTGCTTAAAGTAATTTCTTCACATTGGTAAAGCACTTCAAACGGCCTGTTAATGTGTTAGTAATTGTGCTGGTAAATACATAAAAAATGTTGGTATCTGAATTTTCCTAGTTAACCTCCAAATTATCCAACAGAATAGCTCATTCTAGTTCTGCAACCAAAATAAACTAGATTTGTACTGGATGGTTTGCCTCTAACTCAGTGCACTGGCTCTTCTGCTAGTACGGTTTTTTCAGGAGAGGTTTTGATGGTTTTGCAATATTGATATGATAACCTTATTTAAACACAAACTGACCCTTGAGTCCATGTTCCGGGGCATTCTATTAGTTCCAGTGAAGCCTTCTACTATGGGCTGTTTGGTGAGAAGAGTTTGTGTCAGGTGTGAGTAGTGATAGCCACCTCACAAAATAGCAAGTGTCTCTGTCCTCTTTTCCTTAAATATGGCTGACTTGGCTAGCTAAACTGAAATTTATGATCCTGTGGGAAAATGTGGGGTCTGGCTGTGTTTTTCTTCCCTTCCACCCTGTTTTTCTTCATCCTGGCCCATGAGAACTCATTAGAGATGGCTGAGGGTCACTTGTGCTTACAGGCTGTGGTCTGGCTTAGCTGCTGGGTTAGTTGAGGATTATCAGTTCATGGATTCTTGGATTTATCCTCTGTTTTCTTGGCTGAAGCTTTTGGGATGATTGACAGACACAGGGGTGCTGTTGGTCCAAGTGTGTTTTCCTAAAAGAAGAGTAACTCCTGTGGGGCTGAAATGGCTCACAGCAAGTTGGCTGTATGTCAGCAGAACAGTATGCAGTTGTCCTAATATAAAATGGCCTCTAGCTTTGTCTCTGATGACCTGCTTGATGTAGTTTTCAAGTAGTTTGGTACCTTACAGGTACTTTGTGATGATTAATGAATGTTTATCATTCTGGAGATATTCCAGGGGGAAACATCCAATAACACTCCTGTATATTTATTAAAATGCATTTCACTGCCTAGCAGGAAAATATATATATTTAATTGTTTCTCTAATTACTGGGCATCTCTTCAGGAATGTGAGCTGTATGTGCACCACACAGAGCCTTAAGGTTATATGTGGTTGGTGGGTGGCTACCCAGCCTGGCAGGGGAATGTCTTCAGAAGATGACCCATATAAAAATTTCTGGTGTTGGCATGTGTGTCTGAGCCATACCTACTTTGGAAGGTGGAAGTGGCCTCTGCATCACCTTGAGTTCAGAGTGAATGAACCAAGTCACCTGTTGCATGAAGAAATATTGAGAAAGGTCTACATGGGAGAAATGAGTATGGGGAAAACAAGAAAGAGGCTGACTGTAATGGTCAGGGTGTACGAGTCCTGCATCCTAAGGTGTTATGGAGTCACTCAGACTGAGAATGTAAACCTGAGCAGCTCCCATCCTGACAAATATTATTGCTTGTCCGGGAGATAAAGCGGATAAGCATGGGTAGAT
>JBCJKH010053990.1:0-14219 GCA_039877255.1 Loriculus beryllinus
ACCCTGTGCCAGCGCCTCAGCACCCTCACAGGGAAGAGCTTCTGCCTAAGAGCTCAGCTCAGTCTCCCCTCGGGCAGATTAAAGCCATTCCCCTTGGCCTGGCCCTACAGGCCCTTGTCAGAAGTCCCTCCTGTCCAACTGTAGAGGCTTTCAAACCAATGACAGAGCAGATCCAGGCAGTGTCCATGGCACAGCTTCCCACTGGAACTGTGGTCTGCTGAGGCCAGGCAGAGAATCGTGTCACACACCGGTTCCCTGGCTTAGGTGCACCTTGATGTGAGCCAGAATGACCCTGGTGACTCCACAGACCTGTTTCATTGAGCTGTGCATTTAATGAGCGTGCAACACTGGAATGCAGCAGCACATTCCTGTTCCTCTCCCTGCATCACTGGGCCGACTTAGGCTGACACTGAGCAGCTCATTTCATGCTGCCTGCTACATGCCAGGAAAGCATGAATGCGAAGGAGAGAGTCCAGAGCATCCCTCACAATCTTCACATATTTGCCTTTGCTATTGCCCCACCTATCTACAACCATGACTGTTCCCATTACTTCAGGCCCTACTGCATCCCTTCTGCAGCTTGCTAACACTGAGTAACAAAACCTGTATGTGGTTTCTGCCCTCGTTTTTCATTACTGCTGCTGTCAATAGCAAAAGCATGTCTCACGGAGCCGGGGCCAACCCAGAGTCCTACGGCAGTGTGCAAGGAACTGATCTGCTCAGAGCCAGCACCGGGGTCAGTTCCTCGGCAAGCTGATCGGGAGATGGCTGGACCAGCTCCCACCCACCAACGACCTCATCCAGACCTGGAATTTCATCCATTTCCTTTCCTAATCTATGAAGGTTGCTGTGGGCTGGTGGCAAGTCTGCATGTCTAAGCATCGGGATTTCTGTGCCTTCTCCAGCTGCCGGGGATGAACATGAAAAGCAGCCACACAGAGAATGGGCTGGGGCTGGATCTGCTGGGGAGATGGGGACTGGATCCGCTGAGAGACTGCAGCTGGATCCCTCACTGGGGATGGGGATGGGGATGGGTATGTCAGGGGGACAGGAGCTGGATTCCAGGGATGGGGGCTGGATATCTTGGGAACACTGGGGTTGAATCCTTCAGTAGGGACCAGGGCTGTCCCCATCCCTTGGACAGGGGCTGGATCCCTCCATGGGATGGGTCTGGGTCCCCTGGTGGTGACAGAGGCCAGATCCCTCTGTAGGGACGGGGGCTGGACCCCTCCATGGGGCAGGGGCTGTGTCTCCCGTTGTGCACCGGGGCTGGATCCCATGGGGACATCGACCCCCGTGGGGCCGGGGCTGTTGGGGGGGGAGGAGCTCCCCCCCGCGCCGCTGGTGCTACAACGGCGTGATTTCCCCGAAGTGATGCCGCGCAGCGGGAGCCAATGGGAGGCGCGGCCGCCCCCTGCGACGGCGCTGATTGGCCGGTACTTGGTCGAGCCCGGGGCGGCGGGGAATCCCGGCTGCCGCCGCGTTATACCCGAGGGCGCGTCCCGCAGGCGGCAGAGGCGGGTCGGGCGGCGGGCGAGGAGGGATCGGCTCGGCTCGGCTCGGCTCGGCTCGGCTCGGCACCGCACGGCACAGCACGCTTCACTTCACTTCACCTCATCTCTTGCACAGGCTTGCACGTCTCGGCACAGCACGGCACAACGAGGTGGGTCGCGGTGCTTCCCGTCCCGTCGCTCGCCCCACCTTTGCACGGCACTGGGGCTCAAGGCGAAGTCCGTGGGAGCGGCTCCGGAGGCACTGCTCGGCTCGGCTCGGCGGGTCAGCGCCGGCCTCTGCCATGAGGAAGCTGTTTCGGGTCACTGGGCATCCCTCCGGCGGGCAGCGACTCCTTACACAGCCCCATGGGACGCGGCGGGTGGGACGGGGCGGGATGTCCCCCCGCCTGCGGGGCCGGGTATGTCCGGGCGCGGCTGCGGCTTTGCGGGCTCAGCCGGAGGCTTCGCTCCGCTCCGCTGTTGAGCGGGTGCCAGCGCCGCGGTCCGAGCTGCGCTCCCCGCGGGGCAGCTCCGACAGCCCCCATCCCCGCCGGGGCCGGCTCTGTGCAGGCCCGTGTCCCTCCGGGCAAGCAGGCAGCGCGCTGTTTTGTGCTCTTTGGGAAGTTTTGCCCCGTGCGTCTTGAACAAACACCGCAAACAGGAAATTATTTCTGCAGAGGGAGGGAGGGCCCTGCCGCCCGTCCCGGCTGCGCCGCTGCAGCGCCGGGCGCCGTTCTCCGGGGGCAGTCGCCGTTACCACCGCGGAATCCCCCGCAGCAGGGTCCCCCCCGCCTCCCCCGGGGCGCAGCTTAACTAATAACAAGCTTTTTAAGCTACGACCGTGCAGTTGGTGCCTGTCGGGGCACGCGGGGGGCGGTCCCGTCCCTGTCCGCGCACCCGCTGCCGATGGGCTCCCTCCCGGGGTCGGGGCTCTCCCCCTCCCAGGGCTCCCCTCTTGCAGCAGCCACCGCTCCAACCAATCCCGTTCCAGGCTTGGGGGTATTGGGAGCGTTTCCAGCTCTCGACGGCGGGGGCAGCGCCCGACCAGGGGTTGGTGGGTACCGGGGAGGAGCTGAGACTCGAGAAGCGGCTTTGGTTCCATCCATGGCGGTACAAAGGGTACGGGGTGGGGGGTGACACTGCAGAATGTCCCAAATGGCGAGGGGGACTTTGCTGACCTGTTACCTCTTCCTCAGGCAAGATGCCGGTGTCAAGAATGCGCATGAGGCCCTGGTTGGAAATGCAAATTAACTCCAATAAAATACCAGGACTGATATGGATTAACAAGGTGAGGGTGGTTTCTTACCGTCACCAGTGTTACTGCTGTGTCATTAGCCGTCCTTGTTCTTAGATGACTCTAAACAGGAGTCAAGATCATAAAGGAGAGAAAAACATGGAGAAAATTTGCATTATGTTTAAAAACCAACTACCTTTGTTTGCAGAAAACGTAGCTCTGGTTGGTAGCTCCATCTTTCCTGGGAAAACTCCTAGGAGGGAAAGGATAAATTGCAATAAAAGGCTGAATATGGTGGAGGACCAAGAAAACTCCAAGATCTCTTGAAACACCTTCTGCCCCAGCTCAGGACCTTCTCTTAGACTCCCAGGTTTAAGATTTGGCCTGAAGGAAATGCTGGCTTATGGAGCCAGGTCTCATTCTCTGAAGTCTCCATATCCATCCCAAGGTGATATTTAAGCTGGGACATGTTTTCCTTAGGATTCCTGCAGCATTTTATGGGCAACTTTAAAAAGGGATTTTCTACCAGAGTATACCTAGAAAATATACTGTAGCTCATGACATACTGAAAGATTAGGTGCAATATAAGTGAATTTTGGATGTATTTAAATGATTATATGATAAATTTAAGAGTATTGCTTACTTCTACTGTACCACACATGGGGTTTTCCCCAGTTTTAGAAGCCATTAAAAGCCTTAAATTCCTTGAACAACATAGATGGAAGGATGGATGTTTAATTAAGATACAGAACAGAGGGCTTATAAAATTTCTGAGTTTCTACTGGGAAATCTTGGATTAAATCCATTGCTGCAAGCTAGCACTTGACACTTTTTAATTCAAATCCCTATGGGTTTCCCTTCAGGACAAGATGATGTTTCAAATCCCATGGAAACATGCAGCTAAGCATGGCTGGGACATGGAGAAGGACGCTTGCCTCTTCCGGAGCTGGGCCATTCATACAGGTGTGTGCTGGCTTTACATGTCCCTCAGTCACATCTACATCTCAAGGCGTTTTTTGCCTTGAGTTGCACCTCAGGTAGTTAGAATTTATAATTACTATTGTGTGTGTCAGAAAAGAGAGAAGTAATTTGATTTTGTGGTGGGAAGAACTAGCACTGAGAAGTCCGAACACTCCCCCCATCTCTTATTTATAGGAAGATACAAAGTAGGTGAAAAAGACCCTGATCCGAAAACCTGGAAGGCAAATTTCCGCTGCGCTATGAATTCGCTGCCCGACATTGAAGAAGTGAAGGATAAAAGCATCAACAAAGGCTCCAGTGCTGTCAGGGTCTACAGGATGCTGCCACCTTTGACAAAGGATCAGAAGAAAGGTAAGCTTGTCAGCAATCCAGCTGCTGTTGGTACCACTGGTGTTTGGCACTGGTTATTGCAGCTGGTAACCGGTCATAGAATCCTAGAACACCAGGTTGTAAGGGACCTCAAGGATCATCTGGTCCCAGCTTTCTTGGCAAAGCCTGGCCTAGACAAGATATCCCAGCACTCTGTCCAGCTGAATCTTAACAGAGCCCAGTGTTGGGGATTCCACCACTTCCCCAAGGAGGTTATTCCAGCGGCTAGTTGTTCTCACTGTGAAGTTTTCCTCTTGTGTCCAGTTTGTACATACATTTTATCCCAGATTCTTTGAACAATCCTAAAGTCGTCATCAGAGGTGATCAGGACTTGCTGCTGACAGCAGTAGCAGAACTTGCTAAGCAAGGCTCAAAGGTGCAAGAGGTCAGCACTCACCTAAAATACCAGCCCTTTCTCACGTTCATCTTGTTTTTACTTAACAGAAAGGAAGTCAAAGTCTTCAAGAGAAGCCAGAAACAGGAGCAAGAGAAAGGTATGTGTCTGTTGAGGATGCTGGAGAAGCTAGAGGTTTTGGTGGTTTTCATGGTTTTTTTTGTTCATATAGGAACTTGCATGTTCTTAGGCAAGCTTTTCATGCTCTGCCCTTATTTCTGTAGTCCCTTGAAGATACAAGGACAGAGGATTCAGCAGAAAGGCTAACCAACAGTGCTCTGGCAGATGACCACAGTGGCTACACCACCCACAGCTACATGGGGCAGGAAGTGGAGGCTGAGAGCACGTCCATCACCTTAGGTGAGACTCAGTTTTTAGCTCTCTGAGCAGAGTGGGAAGTGCCGTTCGTAAGTAACCCATAATCTCTGCACCAAAAGACAAAGATGACTCTTGGGGCTGGGCCTGGCTGGGCCATCAGACGGGCAGGGAGGAAATGGAGGTGGTCGTGTCTCTGCTGAGTGCCAACTCCTGGTGCATCCCGCAGACCTCTCCCCGTGCGAGGTGAGCGGCTCCCTGACCGACTGGAGATCACCGATGGAGGTTACCATGGCTGACAGCACCAATGACATCTACCAGCTCCAGGTGTCTCCCCTGGCTTCATCCTCAGAAGGTAGGTGCTTCTTTTATCCTTACCCCTGTCTTTCACTGGCCTATTGGAGACAGATTTGGAAGCAAGGCAGAGAGATGAAGGAATAGGCATCGGGAGAAACAAGAGTTGGGTACAGTAGTAACAGTAGAGGTAACCATGCTTCCCAATAGGGAAAACCATAATAGATGTGGATGTACCAGAGTGGTTCTTCACTCAGGATGCGTATCACCTTCCCTGCTGTCTACCAAGCAGGTTCTGCTTTGGGAAGTCTCGGGTTGTCGAAGAGCATTTGAGATGAAGGGCTGTGGTGATGGAGGTGCTGATGGGCCACTGCACCTCAAACCCAGGAGAGCCTCTCCTCAATGTTATCCCTGAGGGGGAAGTAAAAGGTTGTGGTGATGTGTGACAAGAGAATATGAAGTGGGTTGTGTGGTGAAGAAGCAGAAGTGCAAGGGATAACATGAGAAAAGTTGACATCTTTGTCTGTTTTCTTCTCTTTTCTTATGTACTTACAAAACAGTCACAGACGAAGATGAAGAGGAAATGAATTCGGATATTTTTAAGGTAAAACCAGCCTGTCTGGTCAGAATAAAATTGGCCAAAATTGTTGCTTGCACCAAAAGAGGAAGGGAAGGAGCTATCTGGTCAGTCCTAAGACAGCTGGACATGTAACCCAGGACCTTTGTTTAATGGCGGAGCCTGAAAAAGTAAATACAAAAAGAAGGCTGCTTTGCAAACATGGAGAGGACACATCCATGGAGCTATTTAATCGGATGTGAAAGTCAGAGGAAGTGCTGCTCGAAGTAGAGGTTGCTGTATTAGAGTCTGCAGAAGTCTTCCAGACTTTATCTTGCTCTTCCCTCCACCTCTGACACACATGGAGCTTAATCTGCGTTTCCAGATGTGTCACGTTCATCCCACTGATAACACGGGGGGTTCATCACTGGTTTGCATTAGTGTTTTTTTTTAGGCTGGGAGTAAACCAAATTTCATATAACTTTGCACAAGGAGATACAATGCGATCTCTTTTGCTGACCTGTCTCCTACTTAAGAGAAAGAAATAGAACGTTGCACCCATGGGAAGAAGTGGGTTTTACCATCTCCTTCCTCTCTTACAGCTGTTCGAACCAGCTCAAGACTGGCACACCACCAGCGTTGAGGGGAAAGGCTTCCTCACCAACGAGCTGGGCACACAGACCATGTGCAATACTTACAGCTACAAGGAGCAGGATGGGGAGATCGACACAACTTCAGGTACAGACTCCTCAGTTATCACCCAAGGGCAAGGCCATGGAATGATGCAGAGCACGGTTTTCATGCAGGGCACTAACTGGGAGGGAGCAATGCAGATGGAGACGTCCACACATCCCTGTGTTGTGAGATTTCCAAGGAGCCTGTTGGAAGGCTGTAAGGAATTTGTCAGTAAAAACTACCTCTAGTAGGAGTATTCTACAGCTTTGCCTTAGGGTTATATGTAAGTTGTGCCAGTTTTCAGGAACTGCTTGCACTGTAACTGAAGTATTTCCACTTAGCTGAAATGGGACAGTTCAGTAGAGAGTGTTTGGAGTATTGTAGCAAAACATCAGTCTGAGGTATTTACTCACATTAGAGCAACCTTTCCATTTTAAACACATTTATGTATGTACACATATACATTGTTTTGCTTTTGCTGCATGCCAGTCAGTACTCACTTGTGTTTGGTTTCCTCTAGGAGAGCTGGAGTTCAGGTTCTTTGACCAGAAAAACAGCCTCGAGTTGTTGTCTCCCTGGCTGGAGACAGTGAGAGCCCCCATGCAAGTCATTCCCTGTGGCTTGTAAACCCCTGGCTTCCTCCGACCACAAACTGCTCTTGGGTAGAAACTCGGACAAGCCTGAAGAGAATGGAAGAGATTGTTTGTTACTGACTGAAGAAAGTAGCTTTTCTATTCCGTTTAACTTTTAGGCCTGAAAAGGTTAGCAAGGAAAACTCCATTATCGATAAGAAAGGAGAAAGGAATCCCATCACTAGCAGGACTCCTGGCTCCGAAGATGCTCAGCAGCAGTACGCACCTTGTCATTGCTTTGGAGGTGAAGCTTCTGCTGATGGATGTGACCTGGTGGGATACCACTGAGTGTACTGGAGGTCTAGGGAGGAGACACTGCCTCCCTGTGCGAGATGCAATGGACACTTTACCCACGGAGTGCCTAGGAGACATGCTGCAGATGAGACTCTGACTTGTTAGTTTGGTTGCTGCTTACCTGTGCAACACTGGTGACGCTGGGCTTAACGACTATCGTATACTTAGTCAGGAAAATTGCACTAATTGGCTCTCTTCTTTGATTTACTCCATCACATAGTTCATCTTTCAGCTGCGTAAATAAAATGTGAAAATCCAGTTTAGGCTTTGCTTCCACATAGTACACTTACCCAGGTCCACTCATAGGATGTTATCTGCTCATAGGCATGCCATATGTACTTCCAGATAGTAATTGAAGAGTTGCTGCATGACAACTTTTGCACTGATAGGGGCAGAGCTCTTTATTTATTCCATGTCTTTCTGGGATCTCTTCTAGCAGCAGCACCCTCAGCCGCTGCACCAGCACGAGCAAGGGAGCGTGGATGGGAGATGGGAGAGGTTCTAGTGTGTGTGTGTTATACCTAGGAATCAAATCACTAAGCTGTAATGGTCTATTTTCTTGTACATTTTATTTTTGTATATAAAGTGCTGTATATTTGTTTTAATAAAGAGGTTTTATATATGGTATGTTTACTTTTTCTCATGGGAGAGCTCCAAGAATGAATTCCAGATTCCTTGAAAAATACCCAAATAGCCGTGCTGTTGACCGAGACAGTTGGAGGGGGTTTTTCATGAGTCATGGAAGCACATGGAATTCCCTAGTTTGATCCCATTCTCCGCTCCTCCTCATCCCAGTGCAGCTGATGGGTGGAATCCTACTTGTCCTGTACACATGTGGGATGGTTGACTTTTATCTGCCAACATCTGCCAGTCAGAGCCGGGTGATGGGTTCTGTTATTAAACAAACCTACACGCCAAGTCCCTGCTGTGGATGTCCTCATCAGTGATGCCATCACCCTCTATGATAAGATCAGCAGCGAAGACCTTGACTAAATAACTCATGTTTGCCTCAAAGAAAGCACATGCACAACACAAGACAAAGGGAAAAGCAGCTGGTTTTCCCCTGCATATTTCACGCATTTGCCATACTTCCAGGCTGGAAAGGCTTGACATGATATTGCATCATTTGGGGTGGGAGGCAAGAGCCCAGTGAGGCTGAGGCAGAACATCTCCAACTGCAGCCACCAGCATCTGATACTGCCCGGAAAACCCCTGTGCTGAACAAAGCTGTGCTGGCCTCTGGGGAATAGCTTCATTCACTGAGTAAGAACAACAGTGGGCTGAGGAGAACACCAGGCTACAGGAGAGGAAGACTCAGCCCGAAGGGCTGGAACAAGCACAGCCTCTGCTGTGACTCAACCTGCAGGCACACAGGGCCAGATGTGGGGTTTACCCAGGTAAGAAGGGGAAAACCACACGTCATGGGAAGCAGGTGGTGGTGGGTCTCAAACCCAGCACATCAAGGTGGATGGGCAGTGCGGGCAGGGAGCGGCTGGGCAGGGTTGTGCAGCTCCAGTTAGTCATTAACTGGCCTTGTCTGAGACAATCCAAAGCAGGCAGCTGCAGGCAGAGAGCAGCTTCCTATGGCCTCATCCCAGCTCTGCAGAGCCATGGCTTGGAGGGTGATGACCTGGCTGTCCCTGCGCCGCAATGTTTGGCTCAAAGGTCCACCTCATAGGGAGGGATCCATCCACCCAGGAACCCACTGGGGATCAGGGCTGCTTCCTTGGGTCACCCCGACCTCAAACCCTGCAGCACTGCCCAGCACAGGTCTAGGGCAGGCAAAGAAGTGATCCAAGAGATCAGACCTGTGCCACAGCCAGGGAGTGCACATGGGGCTGCTGGACCAGGAGCCACCCCTGTGCCCCCAGGAAGGGACATCATCTGGGTGGCATCCACATAACCACAGGAAGTCGGTTTTGTCTAGAAACCACTGCAAGTTTGTTACACACAAGGGGAGGTGTGGGAGAGAGAAGGGAAACTTTCTATGATGTGAACAGTGCTAAAAATAAGGTAGAGATTAATTTGCCCATTCATGCATCGAAAGGAGCAAGGTTTTCAGTTATGCTCAGATACAGAAAACCCAGCACTTCAGTTTTCACAGGTTAAAGGTTCAACCAAGATTTGAGGACAGAGGAAAACAGCAGCCAGTGTCCCACATCGAGCCGCAGACACGCTGCAAGGACAGAGCAGATGCTTCCCTCATGCCAAGGCACCTGTGTGACCAACAGCACATCAGGTATTTTGCCAGTGATGGGGTGGAATTTGTCCATCCAGTTGCTTCACTGGCTGAATAACTGCCAAACTCAAAGGATTTCACTGTTGGTTTTGTTGGTCTGAACTCTCCAGGAGGGGAACAAAAAGTGAAGTCGTGTTCTGCAGCTCAGGAGGGGTAGGACATGCTCAGACTTGGAGGCTTTGGTGCTATCGATGCCTGGCTGGCTCCTCCATCACCTCCAGGTCATTTGTAGAACCCACATTTCTTCACCTAGTGCACACCAAGGAGACCTTTAGGCTGCTTGCACCTAAGGGAGCCTCATGAGGGCTTCAGGATAACCTCTTGCACAGGCTGTGAGATGAAAACAGTTTGAAAACCTTGACATTGCCTATCCTAACCAAGCTCTTCATAAACCCAGCAAACCTCATCAGGCTTTCCTGTTTTCACCTTTACTGTGCACACAGCTACTTCCAGCTGGGAAGCAATCACATACCAGGAGAGCAGGTCACTGGAGAGAGCTCATCCTTGCCAAAGCCAGACAAAGCAATAAAAGGAAAGCTTTTATGGCTAGGGCTTTAAGAGCAAGCAGCTATTTCTTGTGCTATGAACCTTGCATGACGGAGAGAAAGATCTACAGGCAATGCAATTGTAAAAATAAAGAGAGCTCACCTCTCTATGCTGGAAACCCAAGAGAAGTCCTTGTATAATCAGTGGTCATTTGGGAAATGAATGGGGCTAATGTTGCAGGCTCCAAAGGCTACTTAAGCAGAGAATCTCTATCACTTACACCACACTTCAACCATCACTGGTTGCAGTTTACTTGCAAATCTTTAAAGTGTTTAAAAATATCCCAAATTCTCCTTATTTTGTTTTAGAGCTTCAGGACATCAACAGGACAAAACCTCCTGAAAATAACACAACCATCTCAGAAACAGCCCCACTTCCTGAACCTGGGAAAGTCCTTCAGCGGCTCAGGCACTTGTCTGGCTGCTGCAGCATCCTGCATCAAACCCAGGTTGGACAGGGCTTGGAGCAAGCTGCTCTAGTGGAAGGTGTTCCTGCCCATGGCAGGGGTTGGAACTGGATGAGCTTAAAGGTCCCTTCCAACACAAACCTTTCTGTGATACTGTGAAGGTGGCAGAAGACCTTGGTTCTTGCCAATAGGCTTTTCAGTGCTGCAGAGGGAAGGATGTCACTCATCTGTTAACTGCAGCTTTTCCTAGTGAAAACTCTTGACCTATAAGTAAAGAGTTGTGGCTTTTCCCCTGATCTTTGTCCAAATGGATTGTTAAAATGCCCTTCCATACTTAGAAGGAAACACAACTTCCTACACTGTCCATTTAGAACATTGCTCATCACTTAATCACTCATTAGCAGCAACCTGTGAGCACTTCCTAAAGGAGCCTTTAGCTCCTGGTTGCCTGCAGTGATGGCATCTTTTGTGAGCTTTCCTTGCCAGCAGCAGAGCCTGCAATTATGGTTTCACCTTTATTTGCTGAGGTGATTGAAGGCTGATAACAGGACACATTTCCAGGCAGTCACAGGGTTTACGGTATCACACCTATAAAGGGGAGCAGGCTTCAGACCAAAGGTATGAATTTATAACTGCAGAAAGCAGTGGGACATTTGTTTGTGGTGCAAAGGCAAACTGCTGCTTAGACTGCAACTGAGTGTCTCAGGCTGCGAACATCATTTCTCTGCTGTTGTGCTGGATCTTCCCTCCTCTCTAGTTCCCCAGGGGTCCATTTTCTCCCTTCATATTTGTACACACAGCACAAGGAGGACAAAGTTCTGCAGGGCAGAAACCTCTCACTAGGAGATGCCAAAGGGGAAATATTGTGTGTAGAAAAGTCAGGTTTAGAGCTTAAATGGGGAAAAAGGCTTCCCTAGAAAGAGGTAAAGGGAGGCAACTCATATGTTAATGTACAGTTTCTAAGTTGTGTTTTCCCCTATATTAAGTCCTTCAGACCACTTCCTGCAGTGCTGCACTTCAGAGCTCCTTTTCCTCCCACATTTTTACATCCCCTTCACTGTTTGTCTCCTGTTAAACTCACCCCACCCCTCCCCATCCTTCCCATGTGCAAAAGAAACAAGGCAATAATAAAAGCACATTTGAGCAGGCAGCACAGCACATGTAGCTCAAGCTGTTTGCACACTATGTCATTCCCCTCTAACCTTTGGTCTTCTCTGTTCTGCTCACGTCAGGATGCAGATCAGAGCGGTTCCCTGCCACATCAGGCTGTGTGTGGCCGAATCACAGACAGCACGACAGGAGTGACAAGGAGGATGGGGTACCCGGGGGGATCTATAGCCATGGGTGTAGAAGACAGCAAAGAGGGCAGATCTCATCTCAGTCACCAAAAGCCCAGTTGGGAGGAGAAGGCTGATCTGATGGCACATCCACTTGCTGGTAGCACATCCAGCTGCTGGCAGCTCTTCCTTGGAAATCAGCATCAGCTCCTGGTCCAGAACAGAAGCAGTGCGCATTGCTCGCACAACACGGGCATCCCAAACGAGGTGACTGCCTGCACGGAGGATGCTTGGCTATCACAGATGAACTCAGCAGCTATTTTGGGATAGGAAATTTCACACTGCAAATAAGCGCCTGCCTGTTGTGCATCGCTCCCCCTGCACGGTGAGACACGCTACGCTGCAGGCACGTGGCCCCAGCACCAACACACAGAGACGCTGAGGCAAGCGGAGATGCTGCTGCAGCAACTTCTGGGGATGTTCCAGGGGAATTCAGCCTCAGCAGCTCCGCACGAGTGCCTGAGCAGAAGTGGCTGCCCCTGGCAAAGGGAAGAACTTTGATTGCAAGTGGCAGTGGTTAAAAATACAAAAGCAATGGAGTGGTTAAGGGGCAGGTTTCACTGGGAGGAGGATGGGGTAAAGGAGCTCTGGGCAACTGAAAAGTACTGGAGGTCTTGTTCCTTTCAAAGCATGTGGTGGTGTAGCAGTGATAGCACAGGGGATGAAGGATGGAAAACGGCATAAGGATGCTGGCCTTAGTTCAGAATGAACGCAGCACAAGCATTACACATTAGCTATTTGCAAGCAGGGCTATTAAATAATGAGCCTCAGACTAACCACAGGCACCGACACTGAACATGCCCAGTTCTGATACCTGCATTACAAGAATATGTTTCACCGAGTTTGTTCTATCATGAACTAAACCCAATAAACATTTCACCAACAGTCTTTAGGCAGAAGAAATTCATTGTGGAGCCAAGTCCAGACAGGCAGGACTTTGTTTTTACCAGCATCACTGCTGAAGAAAGCAGAGGGATCAGGGAGTGAAGCATGAACTATGCTGGCTTGATCCCAGGCTTGTGGCTTGGTTTTAGGATATTACTAAAGAACTGGAAGGAGACGATGGGGCAGCATTTAAATGCATCAAGTGAACCATATTAGCACATACACATCGCACACAAATAGTAACTGAGTGCTATATCCAGCAGCTGCCAGTCCTGCCCAGAACAATCCTTTGCCATCACCTTTGAAGGAGCCTTACCAGGGCTTCTCCCACTCCGCATGCAGCACCCTCTCTGGTGCTTCTTTTGGAAGCATCTTCTATGCACACATGCTTCTGAAAGCCCACAGCCAACTTTCCCAGGAGGGTACCAGGGTGACTGAATGATTCACACCATCATTTCCCCTGTCTCATAGCTCCACACATTCCATAGTGAGGTCCCAGCTCACCCCATGCAGGCTGGATCCACAGCAAAGCTGTACTTCCTCTGCCTAATGTTCATGGAACAGCTGTATCACCTCAGCCTGCATGCCAGAAATCCCATCACAGGCTGCATCACATCAAGAGATCTCATGTAGTTTATATCTACTAGCATGCAGCATCCATCAAGATCACACCAACAATCAGCAGTTGCATCTGAGCCATACCAAAAGCATCTTAGATGTTGCCTACAGAATATGATTGGAACCACAAGGGTTGCAAAAGTTCTACAAGAACCAGCTGCTTCCCAGCTGCTGTGCTTAATGCCACCCAGCTAGACAAGGGGAACAGTCCAAACCAGCACAGCTCACTGATGCTACACACACAGTCCACGCATGGGTAATCAGTCTCTCTCACTGACATTGATTTTTCTCCAGGAGCCAGGGAGATGAAAACTCTCATTGAGAATGGGAAGAGGACTTTAAAACCCCACAGGAATTCTGCATAATGTTCTTGAACCTATTTTAAATTTACATCTCGTGACTGACCGTAATCACAGGTTGAGGTGTGTTTAATTAAGGCACTGTTACCAAACTGCCCTTTCTTAGCTGATTTAGTGTTATCATCCCTTGCAGCTAAGACACCAGAAGTTTTCCCCATTGATTTAAAAAGCCTTGGACCTACATAGGTAATACCCCTACTCAGCCATACCAGAGCTGACTGATTTGGGCCTTAATTCCCAGATCCTGTTTGCTGCAGGGTTCATCCCAGCACTCCAGAATCTCTGTTCTGATGTGAGCAGAAGCACATGAAAGCCATGAGCTGAGCATGTGCTGGTAGCAAAGCTTGAAAGCAATTCCTATCTTCAGGAAATTTCCCCTCCCTCAAAACAGCAATTCCTCATGGAGAGGTGTGAAGAGCTTTGCTGGAAGCACAGGTGGAGCCCCCTCATCCCCATCCCTGACAAACAGCTCCTCAAAGGAGTGACTCCAGATAAACAGTGGGTCTACCTCCTTAAAGTCAAGAGGACGGAGCAGGAAACTCACTGCTGCCTTCCCACCCATGGGATGGGCACAGCACCCACTTGGCACAGC
>JBCJKH010053991.1:0-12323 GCA_039877255.1 Loriculus beryllinus
TATGTTGAGGACACCAGAACTGCACACAATGCTCCAGGTGAGGTCTCACGAGAGCAGAGTAGGGGGGCAGGATCACCAAATGTTGGACATGATGATATTAAAGGTCTTTTCCAAGCTGGCTGATCCTATGATTCATGCCCAGGCTGTCACACATGGTACCCCTGCTATCTGTAGCTGTGGCTGGGCCCAGCTGGAGCTCCAAGAGGCTCTTAGTAACAGAAATTAATGCTTTTCTGTGCATTGGTCCTTGTGCAGCTGAAGATGCTCAGGTCACGTCAGTGCACAACACCATCTTCAGGCTTTTCAGGTCCTCCATTTCCCCCACTGGTATTCCCCACTTGCAGGGAAAAACCTGCCCTGCTGATGTTGGCTTTCACTTTGGCTCTGGAGTACCCCAGCAGTGAGCCACCAAAAGTAAAGGTTTAGAAACCTTCTTTACTGATCCTTAAAACCGAATCATGAAACCAGTGCAGAGTCAACAGTGAAAGGGAGTTACAGAAGTTGGAGGGACCAGCATTTTCATGGGAAGTGCTGCTTTTTTGCCCTCCCAAATGTCAGTTTCCTATACTAGCTAACTTATTAAATCAGGAAATGGACAGAAAGCCAGCTGGAATACACAGGAAGGTAGTCTCTTACTAACATGCAGAAATCACTGTTGTTTCCGTCCCCGAAATCTTAATTCAGGGGATAACTGCAAATTACATGGATGGGCCACTGAGGTTAGGGGAAGGAGCATTTCTCATGGTAAAGCTCAAGGGCTTGGCAACTGAACTTCAGCTTGGCAGACAGGATGGCTACATTATTTCATCCACATGTCACTAGGCAGCACGACTGTATTCAATGTCATTATTTTTATCCTCATTATTCTGTGGTTCTGGCATGAGAGATAAATACATTTCTGTCAAAATACCCTGTGCATTTCACCCATTTGCTGCATTTTGTCTTAGTGTAGACACAAGCATACTAAAGCAAAAGCTGCTTATTTCTAGCTATTCCTTGTTATTACCTGGTAGCACAGGCATCTTAGTCCTACCTGGGGACTATAGTGACCAGTCTTGCATTTTGGTATGCTTGCATTTTTGCTGGGCTGTTATTATTTGCTTTACTGGTCACCTCTTACAGCTGTCAAGAAATCCTGTTTGTCCTTCCATACATGGTTTGCCTGTCAGTTTTGCAGAAGCAGATGCTGTTCCTAAAGGACAAGCAGAGGGGAGTGTTATGTAGCCAAGACAAGGAAAGCAAGGTTACTTTGCAGTGGCTGCGGTTCCTAGATATGTGGTTTTGCAGATATATACATTCACAGTGTGGAGGTTTGCTCAGCAAACACTTGAGCCAGACTTGCTTTTACTGAAGCAATACCCAGAGGGGGCACACATGCTCTACCTTCCCTCCTGTTGTGTGCATAATCACAAAATAGCAGTGTACTGCAGTGAGGCTTAACAACAGAGGTACCAAAAAATGAGACTTAGAGAAGGAGGAAGGAAGGAAAATAGGTATCAACTGTGCACATGGATATTACAGCTTAAAGAACTGCAGCTAGTAATAATAAATCTTCTTCTTTCTTGAGACCCAGTGCAAAATGCTGTGTGATTCCAGCACTTCTCAGTCACACGCTGGGGATGTGGAGCTGGGTCTTAAAGTCTGAAGGAAAGAAACACCAATCTGTTAAAGATATTATTGTTCCAGGGTGCCTTTTCAATCACAGAGAGCTGTTTGAAAAGGTGGTGCCTCTTTAGCTCCCTGGAGACACTTGGTATGGTAACCAGGAGCTAGTGCAGGTCAGCCCACTCACCCCAAGGAACCAGTTAGGACTATTCATAGGTGATAACACACCAGTAAAAAGTGGTCTTCTTGGTATTTGGTGTCCAAAGATGACTCAGCCACAGAGGTGTGAAGATTCTGGAAGAAAGCAGATGTTCATTTCTTAGTTTGGATGGAATTCTGACACAACCATTGGAGGAAATTTGGGATGAACTCAGAGAGCTGTCCTAATTGGGAATGAGTCTGTATAGCTGATGGAAGTCTCTGCATCTCTGTGAGGTGGAAAAAATGGCCATGAAGAAAGATACATACAACAGGAGACAAGGATTTGGATGGCTGTCCCAGGAAGGGACCAGTGGAAATAAAGGGTCTCTGACCAGAAGCATCGTCATCAAACATTCTCATCACAGGCCATTCTGCGCTGGCCTTGGGCCTTTCCTAAAAACTAGCTTCTAAAACTGAAGGCTTCATTCCCCCGCACACCCCTCCATCATCAGAGATCAATGAGACACAGTATTTCTCCTCCAGCGCTAGTTTGTGCCTGGACCCATTTCTTATCTTCCAGTGAGCAGAACTAAGTTTCTTTTTATCCCAATGGACCTCTGCAAAGTTAAGATAAAACCTGACAGCAGTGATTTCCATTGTTTCAGCTTAGTAATCAGTTCTGGTGTCAGAAACTTCTGCCTCTCTGAAGTGAAAAGCACTAAAACATTGCTCCTGTTTCTAGCTCTGCATTTGATCCATCTTGACCTACTGATTTTCACCTGAAAATGCAAGTACTGGAGAGTTCTCATCCACAGGAAGTGTTTGCTTGTGCCTTGTTCAAGGCGTTGTCATAAACATTCACAAAAGTTCAGCTGGATTAAGTTACAGAGCAAACCTCTGGTATGGATTTACCGGGTCAAGAAAAGCAGGTTCAGAGGAAAAAATCAATGGCTCCTCTGAAGGGAAGGTCCAGCTTCTTTTTTAGGGCATGTCAAAGTTCCCAGAAAGCTGCCTTATTCCTCTTCACACTGAGTAAAGGTGGAAGAGAGGAGAGAGCTGGTTGATGAAAGAGTGATGCTGAAGCAGCTGGTACCAGCAGGCTCTGGTATTTGAAATCTTGAAGAGCTCCAGTGTCCAAGGCTCTGCAAGGGTTTTGACATACCTTGAATCATGAAACTGTCAGAAACACTGTAAACATTGCTAGTATAACAGCTGGAAGGTACTACACAGGGTGTAAGCAAGAAAACAAAGGGAATTTATGTGCTTTGAGAGAAGTTATGCTATAGGTATATGGCTGTGGTTCAGCTGACTCTTCAGATGAGAAGAGGGGAAAGGGATTGATACATTAGCATGACATCTTACTAAAAAAAAAACCCAAACATTTTCTGTTTTCTCAAATGAGCCGTGAAATGTTAGTGTTGCAGTTCCAGAGATGCTGAATAGCTAAAAGCAAAGTCACAACATCAAGAAATTCTCTAACCCAGGAAAGAAAGAAAAGAGTACTTAGGAGTGGCTTTGAAACACTAAGGGCAGCCATAAAAGTCCTCAAGGTTACCTTTTGATTCTCTATTTGCATTCCCTGTGTGTTTCTACAAAGCACATAGCATGAATAGTGGGAGGAAACCAAAGGAAGATCAGACCTCAGTAGGGCAGCGTCTTGTCAAGGAGACTACACACCCTTTCTGCACACAGCAGCATAGCCTGGAGGGAAGAGCTCTTGAACTGATAGCTAGGCATAAAGTTAAGTTTTCAAGTAGTTGAAACAAGGCTGGTTTGGTTTTCTTTCATCCATGATCTCCTTAAGGAGTTCTCTGGGAGAGCACCAATCTCCTCACTTTAAAAGATAAAACTTCTTTGAGCTACGGCTTATTCTCCCAGATTTTATGTGTTGCTTTTGGTGCTCTTTGCTTAACTTTATGAAATAAACTAGGCCTGTCACTTCGCTTTTAACTGTGTGTTGTAATAAGTGTGATCTCAATGTGAACCAGATACATGTTAAAGATATTAAATCCTTCTTGGGATACAGTAAGTGTATTGTCAAGGCAGAGAGGCATGCTTACAGAGCATTTGCTTCCCCAGAATGTGTGCAGAGAGCTTGGGACTGAGAATCCCATCATCCCTGCAATGATTGCTGTCAGGCAGAGCTGGAACTAACATAAAGGAAGGGAAAGAAATACCATCAGTGCTTTCTCAGGAGGGTGGAGAAAGGATGGCTGGGTATGGAGAAGAGTCATGTTTGCCACATACAGCCAATACAGAAGAATAATTTTAAATGCATTGGCCTACCAGGATCTGGGATTAGAGAGTTGAAGGGAAAAGAGGTGTTCTGGAGAAGAAGAACCAAGATGCACCTTAAGGTAGGACAAAACGAAAGACCTAGCATAATTCCTGGCCAACTTACACAGAGAAAATTAAATTGAAAAGAAGCATAAAATGATACAACATACTAAAGATTTGCTAGTAATGTCAGTAAACAGATGGGTATGGGAAAAACCCACAACTGGCAGTGCTCCACATGCTGGGACTCAGCCAAGTTATGTGAGTTGTGCCCCATAATGCTTGTTCTCACAGCAGGCGGGAAACGGGGTCTGTGTGCATTCCCCTGACTTTGCTACGGCCTCTAGCTCCAGGCTTTGCTAACCAGAGGTTCAGTGTCAGCATACACTTGGATGAGTGCTGGGAGAAGTGGCATGTGCAGCAGGGTTACATCACACCTCTGAGGACAGGGGCATATGCCAAATCACCTGAGGACTCTTACCCCTCCAGCACCATGGGTCTGATGGCAGACATTAGGGCCAGTGTTTGTCTCACTGGTGGCACACAGACATATAGGACTGTAGAATGGTTAGTGTTGGAAAGGAACTTAAGATCATATAATTCCAACCCCTCTGCCAATGGCAATGACACCTCCCACTAGACTAGGTTGCTTAACACCCTGTTCAACCTGGCCTTATATTGCTCAGTACTGGTTTCCCCAAAGATTTGCCTATTGCAGGAGGAAAATCCAACTCCTTACACAAGCCACTGGGCTTGCAGAGCAGAGGGGCTGATAAGCTCTAGGAAGGTAGCCAGGCAGTAGGGTTGTGCTGGGTATAGAGGCCTCCCAGCCTGCAAGGATATGTGCATAGGTTCTCAGCCATCATTTACCTCATAGGTTAACATCTTTGTTGCAAAGCTTAAGAGATAACCAACCCACATGCCTTCTCTGAACTTTTTCCTTGAAACATTCATTAGATAAAATGAAAGCCACTGCAGAAATGTTCATTAAAATATAAGGCTTCGTTGACATGGAGAAATTTAGCTGATAATGCTACACAGCAAGAAATATGTCTGTATTATGCAGATTTTTAAAAAAAATATTTGTGACTGGTTTAAACATTACTATTGCTTTCAAAGTAGTCAAACTGAGACATATAATGATCTTTTTTATGTTACATGGATGTCTCTGCTATTAATTCCAACAGCAGATCTACATCAAGCACTTCTGACAGTGCTTCAGGACAAAACCTTAGGCTCTACTAATGCGAGCCCTACAGTGTAGCAGTGGTGGTTTAGACACTGCCCATTTCTGCCCCATTGAGAAGAAAACACAGTAGTGGGCAAATCTGTCCTAAACCTTAATCAGCCCAGTGAACATGTGCCACAGCCCTCAGTCTCTACATGTTAAGACAGTCCAAAAAACTCAAGAAAAGTGAAATGAACGTTTTTAAATTGTCCTGCCTTTCAAACTCTGCTTGCAGAGCCCAGAGGCACCTGACAAAGACACAATCCTGGTCTGCACATCTAGTGTGGTGTGAGCAGTGTCTCACTCCCACAACTCACATACGGGCCATGCTTGAAAGGATGTTACCATCTCCTGCCTCCTGGACCAACCTGTTTCTCAATAATGTGGTACATTATGAAGAAAAATCTCGACTCCAAATCCACTGAAACATACAGAACACTGTAAATTAACCGAAAAAATTAAAAAAGTAAAAATATGCTGAAATACAAAGATTTTTCAAAACCTGATTTTTACACTCATGCCAAAGTTAATCAGTTCCCTCTGCTTCTGACTTCTCTTTAAGATACCCACTTGCAACTTATTTGTATGCACTTGCAGTGATGTGCAATGAAGCAAGCTTCCATCCTTTCAGATCTTCCTGCATCCAAACTGTCTGGCTACAATGCATTTGCAGATGCTTAATTTCGAGCACCACAGAGATCCATTCCGTGATCTTACGCGCCCATTTTTTGCCAGGTCAAGGCTCAGAGTAAAGTTTTGGGGAACAGACTCCATGTCACTTCTTCACATGCACAGCAACCATTACTGACAGCAGTGTATGTGTGCAAACATCACCAGGGCTTCCAGATTGTAAAATCCCAAACATGCGGTTTCTGGGAGATGGTTCTTGGATGTATCCTGTTGCTGTCAGAAGTACACTGAGAAACAACTGAAGAGGATAAGAAACAACTGAAGAGGAGAAGATACAACAAAAACACTCGCAGCAGCCATTTCCTAGGCTAGAAAACAACGGAATTTTTATTGAACAGAGATGGCTCGTAAACACGCTCAAAGGAGTTCCACCTGCTGTTCAGCAATAGTCATTGCCATCTGATAATAACCTATGGGGGCAGCTGTATAAAATGGGAATAAAATACCAAATTGCTATATTCATTAATAACTTTGTCTTCCAAATACAGAACCATATGTTATTTAAAGTCTGAAAATAGACCACAGTTGTTAGCATTTAAACCAAACCATTATGATAACAAATATACAAAAAAAGGCAGTCAATATATTAAACATTTAAATCAACAGCATACATTTCTCAGAGGTAAACATTGAGCAAACAAAGCCACCAATGATGTTCAGAAATCAGGGAAGTTTCAGGGTCAAGCTCCAAACACTGGAGCTTTCCTAAAGCCACACTGGTATTACTCTTTTATCTAGCCCCTAAATTGAAAACTATGTAGCATGAGCATTTGAAAATATAACATTGGCTATCTGGCAGGAAATTGGAAGTTTCTTAAGTCCTCACTGTATTTATATTGAAGCACCTGCAGAGACAGAGGGCAGGAGGAGTTAAGCATTTTGTTTTGCAAGGCTGGGGTTTTAGTTGTTACAGATGAGGGAAACAGCGTCCTCTTACCAAACACGAGTTCCAGCACTGACAGAAGTATTTGCCTATCAAACTGCATGAAGTATCAGCTTTGCAACTTGCAATGGGACTTGCACACCTGCCTGTTTACTGAAAGCCTGTGCTATTTCTACTGCACAGAAAGAATCTCCTTCAGTAGTTGATATAAAGCCTGAGTTTGAAAGCTTGGGATACATACATACGCTCAAAAATAATGTGACAAATTTACTATCAATAAAAACATATTTTAATGCCAACAACTAATAAAAGTTCATATTGCAATATTGCTCACAACATAAATGTACAATTTGCACAAAACATGGCTCTTCAACATGAATATTTTGCAAGCTACAATATATATATATAATATGTATAATTTCTTTTCTTAAAGAATTATATGCCAGAGTGCATGCAAAGAATTTTGAAGCAGTAACACAACAGGAGCAATCACTTGTTTACAGGTTACTGAAACCATTCAATACAGAAACACTGTGATATTAGATAACAGACAGACAGATAGGTAGATGTATATACACACTGCTTTTTCATGGACCTTCCCATGTTACACCAGAAGTGTGGGTTCCTTATAAGCTCAGGTCCCTGCAAAAGTCATCCAAATAGGGCTCTGAATGTTCTCCACACTCTTTGACCATAAATCACTTCTGTTGGAGATGACAGTGAAGGAGGCACTTGTCCTTTAGCCAGGAGTGGGGGCAGCAGTCTTCTCTGTAGCCAACATCTGTTCCAGTTCCTGCTCCTTCATTCCTAAGCAGTGGGTGGTGAGCATCTATCCATCCTGTTTTGGCTGGTCCCAAACAGCCTCCTGCAGCCTTTACAATTGGAAACCCAAGACTAGAGAACCTGGATCTCCTAAACAGCAGTGCACAGCACTGCCACCATTCTAGTCAGATATGTACAAGGAATGACATGTATCCTCTGGTTTAAAATTTACATAGAGTATATACAAATAAAGCTATTCTATCAAGGTGCAAGTTTATTATTCTCTGGTGTGTTCCAAAGAAGATTTCTTACAAACCTTTATACAGAGTCACCAGGTGAGTTTACACAAAGTTAACATTTTGTCATAGTTCATTACATAGGCTTCATTCTGCAAACACCGTGACAGAAACTACCATTATTTTCCCTTGGGAGTTCTGCCTATGCACAAGATTGGATTTGGTAGACTACAGCCATATCTAATGTAATTTCCTTGACTTCAATATATTTTTAACTGGGGTGAATTGGCAGCATATGTTTTTTCTTTCCAGGAAGTCATCAATCTCTACAAAATGAGGCAGGAGATGTAACTGGACATAGGGGGGTTGCAGTTCATGTGCCCAGTCCAGCTTTCTTTGCTTTTGATGGGATTGTGCTATGTGAACCTAACAGAGGTTGTCCCTAAGGGTATGTCTGAAAGTCCTTGGCACCATTTTACACTAGCTGATGGCAGGCAAGGCTCTCGAAGAAACATAAAAAAAAGGAGACCAAATTAATTTACTAAACAGTAAACACCAGACTGATCCACTAAACAGATGGACATGGAATGGAACTTGTCTAAAATTAGAATGGTTGATGTTTTCTTAGGCAGGTCTGAAGTCATAAAAATCTTTCCCATCCCATGCAGGCTTCATTCTGCAGCATGTAAATATATTATGCTTCTTAAAGTCATTGGAAATGCAAAGGCTGTGATGAACAAGCAGAAGGAAAGCATGCCCTCTCCCATCATTTCTCGTCAGCAAGTACCTCAAAATTGTGCAGCTAGCCCGTGTAACCTGAGTTACAATCCCTGCTGACATAGAGCTGCTGCATGCAATGACAGCAGGATTTGGCCTTCAGCCTTCATGGTGTACCAACCACAACTGAGCAAATGACTAGCTGGGAAATTACATCTGCTAGTGCATTAAAAAGCATATAGCCTTGCAGTAAGTCCTATTAAAGATTCCCACTGACTTCATGAGAGGCAAAAAAAAGCAGGCTTTAACAAGTGCATGTTCTGCACCACTGGAGTTAAGTTCCTCAAAAATCTTTCTCAGATACCATTTTTCTCCATTTTGTAAGTCGATTATAACAAGGCATTCAGAACAGAGGCTTTGAACATGTCCTGTCAAACTAAGGGGAATATTTCACACTAGAGACAAAGATCTGGTTAGTTTTCCTCTGTTTGCCAGAGTTATGGAATAATAAATACCCCAACTTGCTGGTTTCACAAGCTGCCTTGCCTTTGTACATTGTTAACATAATGACATCTAGCAATGGCAAATGAATCATAATCTCGCTGGAGACCTTAAAAGGATCAGCATCAGACAGAGTAGGGTTTAAGATAACCTAAGGTGCACGCGGAGAAGATGCTTTCAGAGTTTTCCCAACGTTTATGCTGATTACATGATAAAACACATGGAGGTTTCTGATCCTGCTGACTGAATACATTATACTCAAGGGAGAATTATTTTCCTTTTCAAAACAGTAATTAAAAAGTCAAAATAAATTAAATACAAGCACACATTTTAAAATAATATTCAAGTTGTGGACACAGTGGACAAAAGCTGCCGCTTCAAATCATGACTGAGCTCCTCTCTGTTAATACATTCCCTTCTGCCACATTCCAGAGCGCCCTCAGTCTTTGATGGAACAGGTTGCTCTGGAACACTAACAGCATGAAACAAGAGTTCTTCAAAAGCATCTAATAGACTTGAGAGACGGACATCTTTGAACGAGCTACAGATATCAACCTGTCTTTTTGAGGATAAAGATTTGGCTCCAGAAACATTTGTATTTCTTAGCTCTCCTATTTCTCTTTTGAAAAACATTTGCCATCTTACTGTCTATACTCTGATTCTCAGCTACTTTATTTTTTATCTCTTATAAATGGATAAGCAAAGGAGAAGAAGGTTTCACCTGTGTTGTTAATTATAGATGACCTCAAACATCCCTATGAAGCCATGAAGTATTTCAGCTACATCTGTGGGATGAAGGACAATATCTATGTATTTGTTCACAATTACTGTTAGGCTGGATGATCTTTCGTTTGCTTCTCAATAAAAACTTGCCCATAAAACCCCAACAATGGATGGCAGCAAACAAAACTACTCTTCTAGGAAAAAAAACCAAACTCAAAATAATAATAATAATCACAGCAAATGCAAACCAATCATGACCATTCCTGAATTTATATTACACAAACTAGGAGTCTGCCTAAAACCTGAAAAAAATCCAGATTAACTTGATGGTTCCATGCTGTTCTAGAAGCCATCTTATTTCTAGCACATCCTTTCCTCTTGTTTTAATTTTTCTTTTCTAGCTTTAAGTTCAAAGACATCTGAGGGACAAGTAGGAGTGGATGAGAAGAGGCAGGAAGGAAGCAAAGAGTTGTCCCACTGACAGCGCTAGTTCTTTTGTCTTTTCAGGATGCTTGTGCTGGCATTTCCCCATTCAGCTGTTGTTTTCAGTGGTGAATATAAAGATACAAAACCAGCTTCAGAAGTGAATGACAGAGGAAGGATCACTTCCCCATTTAAAGATCAAGATTGTGTTTTCTAATTACAGATAGGCATTCAGCTTGGAAAATGCGAGATGTGCAAAGACTTCAAAGGTAACATAGTATGAAAGACAGATGGAAAACAGACTAGAAAAATCAATAAAAAGGCTTCCAGCGATTTTAATGGGGCAAATTTCATCATGCTTTTATGTTTGGCTTGTGAATGATGTTATAGTAGAATCTTAACTTGTATCTTTCCTAGAACATTCATATATCTTTCATTTAACACTTAAATTACTTCTTGAACCTTGTATCAAATATTTATAAATGCTAAACTAGGTACAAAGTGAAACCCATTTGGGAGGGTGGAGTGGAGGGAGGTTTAGCTGCACTAATGGATATTGCATTAATGCTTAGCATCAAGGAAGGCTGACTGCCATTAACAAGAAATCTCATTACAAACGTGATTTCACGCCTCATAACATATCCCATAGATCTAGTTACTGTCTATCTCTCACATACATACAACGATAACTATGGACAGAAACCCCAAAGCATTGCACATTCTTAACCTTGTCTTCCCAATAAAAAAACCCAAACACCGATACAACACCAAAGCCCACAAAGAAGCACAAAGCGCACAGCTCAGATGATGTAGAACAAATTAATTTATGATGCCACTTCTGTCCTAAATGACTTCAGATTCTTTCCAGACTTCAACCTAATCAAAAGCCAGTTCTGAGGATAACTAATGCACAAATGGCATTACAATAAGCTTTCAGATGAGCGGGATTGAAGGACACTTGAGTAGCCCACCTGTCACTGGGGGGGGAGTGGAGTGGGGTGAAGGAATGCTTTATTTCCCATGTTGGCTTCTATTTCTGCTGCTCTTAATTATATTATGATTTTTAAAATGCAGGATCCAGATTCCTCTGCTGTGTGGTAGTTGGCAGAGTGAAGAGAGTATTTTGGAAAAAGAGCACTGACCTTGTCTTTGGGCTGTAAAAAGCTGAGCTGCTTAATTCACCTTCCACATAACACTGAAGAGATCAGTTGAAGAAGTATCGTGCATTGCAGAGAGTGGGATTTACTTATTTATTGTAAGTGTGATGCTCAGGCACCTCTGTTCCCCACTGGTACAGCACATATGGCTGTACAGCAGCTGCAATACTCAGAGAAATATGGACAAGAAGCAATATACTGGTCAAAATGTATTGATGTGACTTAAGTCAAATTTTTTTCTAGTATTAATTGGAATTCAGCCAGGAACACAAGGTCAAAAAACTCTCAGGTATTTTTCTTTGGTCCTTGTATTCTTCAATGGACAAACATAAACTCGCAACTCCAGGAAGACTACACATTTTTACATGTTCCCAAATGGCACAATTAGTCACTGTCTCAATAATGGCAAGGCAAAAATCAGTTCCCAAGGTATTTAACCAGCTGTCCCAAATTTGTCTATCAGCAGTCTACACAGGCTTGAGCAGGTTAGGGAGGGTTATTTGATCAAGTGAATGCCTGGATGCTGGGGAAGCAGCTTTCTCACTGATGAGGCTCCAGGGGCTTCCTATGCTCCTTTCTACCTCCTGCCCCAATAAGGTACAGCCAGTGTTGGGGTGCAGGGGGCTTTTAACAGTGCTCAGGAGCAGATCTCAGCCCACAGATGTGCTGTGAGCTCTCCAAAAGCTACGCAGAACAGAGAGAACCAGGCTTTGGAAAAGCTCATTTGAAAGCCTCTCACGTAGTAAGCTATAGGATAGTCAATTTATCCACTGCTGGGAAGGAGAAAGGGTAAGACTGGACTCTCTTGAACAGGTGGCTTTAACAAGTCCAGATGTTTTGAGCTACGTTAATCCATCCCTGCCAGAACATGTGAGGTGTTAAGGCTTTGACCATAATTAATTAAAATGACCTTCTAGCACATTGGATTTTTCTAAAGAGGCTGTCTTTTTGTGTGTCTGAGCATCTCCATTTTGTAATGT
>JBCJKH010053991.1:29726-55061 GCA_039877255.1 Loriculus beryllinus
CTCTTCTATGACAGTCAACTTCATACTGGTGAAAGTTACCATAACAATTGACTGGCAGAGAAGGAGACAGAGAATCTGCAGGACTGTAGACAGGAATACTCGTATCTTGCCCAATGGCCACATGCCCTTTGGTGAACGGTACAGAGATCACTTAGCATTGCTGTCATTGCAATTAATATAAATGTCTCTTACCTCCATAATTTCATTATTTTTAATCAGGAGTGACTCTGCACCTCCATAATAAAGATACTGCATAACCAGCTGTAATAAAACAAAGGAAGTGTTTATAAAAAGCAATCCAAGACATCAGGCAACAGGGAGTGATGTAAAGATTGCAGGCAATACCTGAGGCTCTCCAACACCACCAAGGATTTGTAAATAAAACCAGCCCAAACGTCCCAATTTCAAGATACATTTTGTTACTCTCTCTCTCAAAGTACATCACTGATTCAGGAAAACATAGCATATATAATGGTTATTCCCTTATTCCTTCCCTGGCAATGGCACCCCCACCTTCACCCAGCTGTGTGTGGGCATGCATGGATGATGAGAAAGAGTGGGGGAGGCTCTGCATTGTAATACAAGCCAGCTAAGATCCATCTGCAGTGAGCTTCCAGCAAGCCTAAAGTTACTGTAGACAGCTGGGAATTATCTGCAGCAGTAGCAGTTGATACATGGAGCTGTCTGAACTCTGACTCAAATAGAGGGAAGCATATACATGTATACGCTTTGGATACAGAAAGCAAGCTCTGTATTTTAATGGCAAAAAATTGACTGAACAATACTGCTAAGGTACGGAATGAACTGTTTCTTTTGCAAGTTTGTCCATTAAATACAGAAAGAGGCAGCAAGAGAAAAAAAGAGTCAGGTGCTTTACCTTGATATGCCCTGCTTTGTCTGCACAGCCCATATACATGCTATTGAATCTGGTTGGGCACAACACTTGCAGTCAGTAGCACTCTGCAGCTTAGAGTATAAACAGAGGTGAAACCTGTGCTCATGAAACCACTACTCTGAGCTATGTGTTTTCCAAATACATACATATTAATTTGGACAGGGTATGTACGATGTTCCTATTACATGTTCCATTCAAATTCAATGTGAGAACTGACTTTACCTGAAAGATGGGGTACTTCACGTAGTTGATCTCAATACAAGTACTATCAGATGCGGGCTTGCTAGACAGCAGTGCTTTAAACCTAGATAAAAAGGAGCAAGATTGAAATACCAGCCCAATTGTCTCTGTGAAAAGGCACAGTGAAGTGGAAGGACAGCATCAGCTCTTGCAAATACAGTACACTGAAATGAATGGGTTTGTCACTAAAACACATCAAGATTTAGACAATGACATAAAGTTCAAACCAAAAGGAAGATGCCACTGTTTCAGGAGATTTCAATCTGAGATTTTGGAACAATACATCTAATACCACATCAAAATAAAATGTACATAAGAAATTCAGATTCCTTAATGGTGCATATTACAAAACCAAAACCATTGTTTTCTTTCCTCCTTGCCCCTTGGAGGCAACATGATCTTTTAGGAAGACGTACAACACTTAAAAACAGCACAACCTTCTTTTTTTTGAAGGACATACATTTTGGCCTATGTCCATTATGCTGCTTAAAAAAAAGTGTTTTGGAAAAAAATATTAAAGCAGCTACACTAAGACTTTTAATGCTACATATATGTAGGCTCAGTACATGTGTAAGAAGAGGCAGGAGAGAAAACAACAAGTTGCTGTTCTCTGATTATCAAAACCTGAAATTCAGACACAAGTTTCTGGAGAAAATCCTACATTCTAAGTTAATAATTGCAAGCTTATGTGAGACATATCTATATGTAGCAATCTGTTTCTCAAAACCAGATATTCCCATTTGATCAGAAGACAAAAACAGGAAACATGCTGTCAGAAACATCTGCCTTATACTTCCTCTTTTTGGTAATTCACCTGACCTTCCAACAGTAGTGCAAAGCTTGGCTTACTTATCAAGACAAGCATTTGCTGGTTGGTAACCTTTTCCACAGCCTGACTGCATCTTGTTAATTAACATACAGATAACAATTGATTTGCTTTTACTAGTGTCAAACTCTATTTTGAACACAATTTAGTAGGTTTAGAGCTGGAGTTTGGAACATGTTTGTACCTCTACCAATAAGCTCCAAACCAAAACACCCATTTCTTAATAGAAGGCAGAGTTAGATACTGTAGTTGCTTTCCACAAATCTCTTTACTCTGTGGTGTGGGTTGGCTGCACAACTAGCATCAGTTCCCATGGTAGCTCAACTATCCAAACTCAGTGGACTGTCCTTGCCACATCTTGAAATAGGCTCCAATGGAGGACCAGCTAAATTTGTTTCAAAGCACACCTTTCATTATAAAGCTGCATACAAATAAGATTTGGGTTGTACTGGGTAACCCACGTCCAGCTTTCTGAGCACAGATAAATACTGTCTTTGGCTACAGTATGATACATTTCATAGTTATTTAATTTTACTTTAAAAGGGTCAAATGCTGTCAATGAAAGTAGTGATAGGAGCTTGTTTTTGCTGGAGACTGCCTATGCCAATGCAAGGCAGGTTTTAGCCACTGACAGGATAAACCATTAGGAATAAAAATATTAAAAGCCTGCTCTACGATGAAGAGCTAGATGCAGCAATGAGCTCCATACAAATGTGCCTCAGTGGAATGAAGTCAGATGCATGGCCAGAAGCATAGATGATTTACTGGGTAGGAACTTAGTGATGGCAGGAAGGACTTATTAAACACCCTGAAGATCAACAAGAAACAAGCTCTTGAGATGTTCTTAGGAAAAACTTGAAGGCTGGGCCACTAACCTCCAAAGAATCTTAACATAAAAAAACCCAAAACAACACCCCCTCCCCAAACCACCTACAAAAGAAGCCCAAACACCCCAACGAAACCAAACCACAAAATTAAGTTTGTTTTCTGTTACAAAACCAGAAATCCTTCTTTATTTTACCTTGGTGATGCAGTAAATAGCAACACTCTATGAGCATAAAATGGCCTTCCTTCCACCAGAAATGTAACATCTGACATCTCTTTGTTGTTCAGAAAATGGGGATCTAGAATCACAAAAAGAAGAAAAAAGAAAAAAAAAGCCAATAACTTTGGTTTGAAGAGGTCATGAATGTACAGAATATTATCTTGGTTTGACAAATGATGACAATAGCATAAAAGGATATTGTTTTTAATTAAAGAGTAAAGCCTATGAAGCTGTTGGGGACAGCCTGAGACCCCAGACAGCCACATGGAGTTCAGATGAAGAGAATTCAAAGCTTTGAAGTCTGTGAGGATCTTTGCTGACAGCCATATATCCCCGCCGAGCGGAGCTGGCACAGCCTCCCAGCTCTGCTACCCAACGTAGACTACAGCTGAATGGATGCTGGAGGGCCCTACACTTATTTATACCCTGTTAGACCCCTCTCCCTGTGTGGGGAAGTCTTTCTGCCCAGGGGAAGAGGGTCCTGGAAAACCTCTCTGGTCTTCTCTTGGTCACATTAAAATGACCTGGGCTCTGTCTGCAGGCAAGGAGAGCTGCACTAGCATGGCATCACCCACAGCCAGCCACAGCATTTTCATATGTGGGCAGACATTTGGCTTCAAGCTTAGATTCCAACCTAGTTATCAACACAGACTGATCTTTGCAGATTTATGGTCCCACTCTAACACATCTGATGACCCCCCTGATTTCAGTGGGTGTTTCAGGTCAGGCTAAGTTTGGGGCCCTTTTTCTGCTTCTGCCTTTCAGATTCAGGTTTTCCTCTGACTCGTGCCCACCCGGCACACAGCCAGGACACAGACTTCCCACAGCTCTCCTTTGAGAACCAACGAGCACTTTCAAGCCATGCTTACCGAGGCGAGAGGTCTGCTTGCGCTTAATTTCAACAAGCTTCGGAATAGGGTAGGGTCCATAGCAATGGGTGAAAATGACAGAGAGCTGCTGGCTGATCACTTCATTCTAAGCAAAAGGAAACAGATATATGCAATGTAAGCTCATTGTACAAAGGAATATCAGTATGCCAAAGAGATGTTACATTGTTCTCAAGAATTGCCTGTTTTGAAGCTGAAGAATGTGATTGCTGAAGCTTTATTAAAAATCAGATCTTAGGATTATCAGTATTTGTTAGAAATGACAATTCTCTTTTACTTGATTACTGTGTCTCTTATAATAATCAGTTAAAAAGGGAAAGTCCTCTCCTTGGACCAGAGGTCTTCATTTCTAAAAAACTCCATAGCTCCTGTCACCTTCATAGAAGCAAAGCTCCCTTACAGTAGTGATTTCATTTTATTTGCAGGCTTGCTGTACTGCAAAATGACTTTTTGCCACTCTCTAGAAAATGATCATCGATCATGTTTTAGAAAACCAGAGCTACAAACAGATATAGCTGTACAGACTGCATGCATTTCTAGAAGCAACAATCTCACACACAGACCCTCCCTTACAAAGTCACCACAGTCTGCCACTGCATCTCTCCTCATTCATTCCCAAGGGTTTTAATTAATGTGATCTTATAGTACTAGCACTAGCCTGGGCATCACTGTCCTAAGGAAGCCATAAAACCATAACAGAACCAAGTCTGGCTCCTGACTGTACGTATTTGTTGCAAGACTCTAAGGGTACACCCATGGGACACTTTGCTAAATGCTAAGCAACTTGAGTGTTCATATGCCTGAGCTGCAAGGATAGTGGAATGGATTTAGTGCTTAACTACCTAAGTCACAGCCGAAAGGAGGATTTAAAAGCTTTGGCAAATTTTTCCCCATGCTTTGCTGATAACAGAGGCAGGTCTAGCCAAGTCCAATGGTGCCACATGATGACATCTTTTAACTATGCTCTTGGTTGGTGATTCCGTTCCACACCAGGAAACTGAAGAGGCGAGGCAGTTAGATATGAGAGGGTTCAAAGCCAAGGAAATAAACAAGTAAGGGACAAAACACCCTAAATCTTAATAGAAAAATATGAGGAGTGCAGATGTTATACTAAAAATATCTCCGGGCTTATAGAGTAGAAATTGAAGCTTTCCTTTCTCTGAGCACATTTCAGCTCGGTTTTAACAGTGGTTCTCCTTAAATCCCACAAGAGACAAGGAGGAGCAGCAGAGCTCTTGTAATGATTCCCTCACCATGTCTAATCAGATGGGGTGGGAAAGGGTAGAGCTGTGTCCTCACAGGCACATGCTGATGTCAAAGGAAATTACACACGTTCGCCCACAGGCAGGAGTTGGCTCCTATTCCTATGTCAGGAATCAGCATTGAAAGAAATGACAAGATAACAGAAACACTGATACTAAGAGACACCATTTAGCACTGTGCAGGGACCAGCCCTCAGAGACAGTCTCACCACTGTGGCTCCAAGACAAGGAGGATGTCTCGCACTGGGGGCATCTCTCTGTTCAGCATCTTCCAGCCATAGCTCTGCAAAGCGCTTCACAAAGGGAGTGAATCACAGGGCAAAGAGAAAAGGAAGGTTTAAGGCCAGATTTAAAGAAGGAAGTGACTCAGCTGCCAGGACGGCTGGCTGGGAGAGCTCTAGACAGACAGGGCAGAAAGAGCAATTGCTTCTCTGCTCGGAAGGGCTGTGCTGAAGCTCTGTGGCTGACTGAGTCAGTCAGGGAGGAGTGTGTCTGGAGGGATGTTGATTACTAGCAGGGCAGCTCCCAGTTGGACCCAGCAGATGCTAACAAGTCAGTAAATACAAGAAAGGATAGGGAAAATTCTGTGGTTCAGAGCAAAGGGATGCTTCTGGAGAGGAGAGGCATAATTGGAAGAGCAATGCTCACCTTTACCCACGGTGAATAAAGCAGAGTAACTGCACTGAAGAGGATAGCTACTGGCAGCTCCCTCTCGAATCTGCCAGGGTGCACAGGTCCTGTCTATGCCACTGATGTTTTAGTGGGTCCATGAACTCACCAGTCATAGCCACAGCTGTGCCTGGGCAATAGCTTTTTAAAAAGGCACAAATACATCAATAAAGACAACCCATCTCCTCCTCCTGGGGTGCCTGTTGGAATGCATTGATGGAGTACCTGTGTAATGATCTCCCAGCGTCTCATTAAGAGCCAGAGGTCTCACCCACCAGTCTGAGCTATGGCACCACATGCCAGGATGTCCTGGCGCACCAAGACCAGGGAAGAACGGCAAAACCCAGTCACACAGGTGGGTGAAGATCCCTATTCATAACTCCAACCAACATGATGAACCCCATGGGAGCCTGCCTATGTAAGCAAGGTGCTGCCAGCTCCCTGGGTCACCAACAGGGCATGAACCTTGTGGTGTGCAGACACAAGCCCGTTATAAAGTCCATTATAAAGCCACCTTGCCACTGACTGCCCACAGGTTTGTGAAAAACAGTGCAAACAGCTCAGATTATCTCAAGATGTGATACATTCACGTAAGAGATACTTAAAAACCTTGAGAAAAGAGACCTTAGGATTGGCACATCAAAGAAAGCGGGGCCATCAGGCAGACAGTGGTTCGCTGCACTGCGGAACTTCAGACCTCCGGTACAGGACTCTGATCTCATTTGGCAGAGAGGAGGTTTGGAGACCTTTGGCTTGTGTCAATAACATTAAATACTTACAATGCATGCCACTGAAAGGCTAAAAAATGAGCTTGTCTAGAAAGCTCATTTAGAGTCACTGCTAACAAACAGCAGCAAGTTTTCTCCCTGAGACACAGGGAGGGGAGTGGTGAGCTATTACAGCACAGCAAGCTTGCCTCCCACACCACCCCACATGCAGCCAAGCTCACAGGGCTGTGGCTCTGGATCTGCTCCCCACAGAGCCGCTGATGGCTTTTACCAATAAGCCAGGCAGAAATAGGCAGCAAAGAGGAAAGAGGAAAGCAATGCATTGCTTGTCACTGCATGGACGGGGAAAAAATTGGCTTTTTAAAGCCAAATCTTGCTATTGGAGCAGGCTGAGCTGGGATGCCTATGAAGTAACTGGGAACAAATGCATGAGTCCATGACCTGGGGCACCAGCATTGCTCTAGCAGAGAGGAGGACATGTCCAGCCTATTCAACCTTCCCTTTTGCACAGTGCCCACACTGGGAAGCTCAGAAGATGCCCTGGTTACCACATCCATCCCGTTTAAGCACGGAGCTGGATAATTCCTCCTCTTTTATCCTATCACCCTACCAGCTGACTGTGAAAGAACAGCTGTAAGAGCTTGCTGCGGCAGTTGTGGGTGGTGATATTAACACCAGAGGAGCAAACCAAAGTTTGTTTTCTTGCTGCAGTTTGATGTTGGAAAACACTGTGCCAGGATGTGAGAGGCTGAGATCTGGAGCGAAGCCAGGTCCTTTCAGACATGGGCGTTCACACACAAAGTGAGCTGTGATGCGCATATTTTGCTGTAGGAGGGGGAAGAAAACCTGGCATAGGATATAATAACAATATTTACCTAGCCATAGGGGTAGTTTACAGATAGACGAGAGAGAACAGGGAACAACAGTGAATCTTCTGAGGCAGATGGTGCTTCCAGCAGAGGGTTGGTTGGTGAGCAAGCAACTTTACTTTGTGGATATAAGCGGTCTCCTGACTTAAAAGCGTTCTTCAGCAGAGATCTAAAGGAATTCCCCCACTCCTGGAGCATGCACTTGAACTGCGAGGGGAATTCTTTTGAAGCAAAGCTGAAGGTTTTCAAGATGCTGGAGCAGAGATGAGTGGATGATTGATCGGAACAGAGGTGAACACCTGGGTGGGGAGTGCAAGGCTGTTTTTTCTTGAATGTCCATCTGATGAAAGTCTGTGGCAGGACTCAGGAAAGGCTCCTCCAGACTTCAGCACATACTCCGGGAGAGCTTGCTCCATTTCAGCTTAGCCAGTTCAACCCAGCCTAGACATTCTAGGATGTGGACCTACAAGGTATGAGACACAGCTGGGAAATACATAGCCAGCTCTGTCCAGTACCTGTGGAAGGTACATGTCATCTTGGTGGTTATGCTCCAAACTCTCAAGGGAAGAAGTCTGGTAGGATTCATCAGTTAGACCAAGCTTTTACTCTTCTCTGATCACACTGTGCTTCATTTGCCTTTTGTCATAGGCTCCCCAACTCCCACATCATATCTCTCTGAACTGCTCAAAATCCAAACCCATTAGTTCCCCTTACTGGCTTACAGATATCCCACCACCTCCATACTGGTGCCCTCTACAGAGGTAACAAGTTAGGCTGCTTTGCTTTGCTTCTTAGATCCCAGGTTTCTCAGATCCCAATCTCAAATCCCAACCCAAACTTTGAGTTTTCCTTCAATTGATGTTACCTTCACCAGCTCTGCCTTATTAATGCTTTAACCTAAGTGTGCCAGGCCCTCAAATTCCTCTACCACAAAGCCCCAAAACCAAAAGCTCACCACATTAGACAGAAAGATAAAACACTTATTGTTCTGGGCTTGGTGTCTGTCTCTTAATACACATCTCCCCAGCAAGCAGAGAAACCACACTGTTCATGTAACAGCGGTGCTGTCAAAGCCATCCCTCTGAACCTTTTCCATCCTTGCTTAGGTGTTTCCACTACAGTCCTCTGGCATAACTCACTTTTGTCAGCTGCCTCAAAACGGATTAAATGCCCCTTTAGAGGGTCACTCCTAGATGATTAAGTAGCATACACATAATTAATACTAGTCAACAGCTGCAAAGGTAGGGAAGCCCCAGAGGTTGGAGATACAGTTAGAGACAGTGAACTGCACAACAAAATGGGTTTTGTTAGTGCCAGGCTCAAGTCCTTCCACTGCAAATACAAACGGAAAAGAATTAATCACAGGTAAGGCACAAATGGACCCTTCAGTTCGCTTCTGGGAAAGCTGCCAAGCCTCCCTTTCAAAAGGCTCTTTATACCACAGCTGTGCATTGTATGTAAAGAGCTCAGATCCCCAGGCACAGTCTAATCCCTGGGTGAAAGCCCAGAAAAGGGCAGGTGTCACATCCATGGCATTTATTTACTGTAAATGAAGAAACCGCTCCTGCTTCTGGCAGGGAATCATTTTAGAAGGCAGACAGAGGGTAAAAAAAGAGTCAAACCTGTGTTAGTACAAAGCTGAATCTGCGTTACAAAAACACGAGACGGGGTTAAGAGTTATTAACATGCCAGTTGGTACCTGCCGTTCGCATCTCACATGGGGAATGCACGATGTACATGTGTGGATAACTTTCGTCCTGGTTATTCTGAACTGTTTAGACACAGAAGTACTACAAATGACAACGGGCAATGTTACAGATCACTGCAATTTCTTCAGTGAAACCTGCCTTCTGAAAACACTCAAAGTCCCAGCCAAAAGATCAATCACTGAGCGCAAGCTGGGCACTAGCTGACACACAGAAGGGCATTAGCCACTCCATGGAACCCATAAGCAGGTACTCTAGCATCCTGGAATGTCTTCAGGGTTATTTTTTAGTGCAGGTTTTGGTGAATCTGTCTCCTCTGTGAGAAGTCCACATTTTACTTCAGTTAAAGTGTTTCAGTCATCAGCCAAAATGCTCAATTTTCAGGTGTTAATTTTTTCAAGAAAGGTAAAATATTATGCGGAGAACAAACGTTCTAATGAAACCTGTTATTAGAGTAAACCCTCAATTTTCTGTTGAAAGGCAGTTTAAACAAGGAAGTAAAGTTTCACCCAGCATAGAGGGGTCTTTCCTGTTCTGTCTCCTGGCAAAAGAAACACACACAACACTCTCCTAGGAAAGGGGTTTCCTGAAGGAGCTGATTACAACCCACTGTCTGCCCAAGTGCTGCAGGGGGTTCACCAGTCCCCTAAGCCCTTCCTGCAGAACAGGGTAGTCTGGCATCATACAGCAAAACACAGCTTCACTCAAGGCCACCTTAAAATATTAATTTCAGCCCATCATGAAGCAAGGGAGGAAAAGGGGAATTTTCCAGCTCCTTCTTCCAGTGCCACATCCCAAGTCACGTGCAGACCCTGGGGGAAAGCTGATGTTTGCTGACCACCGTGTATGACTTGAGTCTGTTGACATTCTCCGAGGGACCTCTCCTGACATTTGTTTTAGAGGGATTAAATCCAGAAAGACCACAGCCAATAAAGAAACAGGATGCCCATTTCAAGTCTCAGCTTCTGAACATTCTGCTGCAGCAGAGCAGGCAGGTGTTTCAGCCTGTCCTGCTGCTTTCTGTTTGTTGGAGACATGAAAGGCAGAGGCTACATGCTGCTCTTTGTGAAAAGATAGATTAACACCCCCCACACACACACCCCAAAGTTTACTTTCTAAGATATTTTGGATTCCAAGTGGCTAAGTTAATGCCGAAAAGAGTACTTGAGCTTTTAAGCTATCCAAGCTAGGCTTCTCAAGATACCCACATGCCTCTTGGAGTTTTAAAACCTGGTTACTCTCTTGAATTGTTATTTGTTCTCAATGACTGTCAACACTGGACTGATGGCTGTTATTCAAAAAGCTTAGCTGTCCAAAAGAGCTGGTGAACTCCTGCTGGTTCCTTCAGCTGCCTGTAGATACAGCTGTAGAGGTTGGGAAACTGCAGGAACTGTAAATCCTGAGGAAACATCTTTGCAAAGTAGTTTCCTGCATCTTTCAACAAGCCTGGCTGCCCAGTGTGAGCAACACCTCACTAATGGGCTAGATTTTAAATAAATGACCTTGTCATTGACATGAGCTGATGGGAAGGATGTAGAGAAAGCTGCAGAACGTAATGGAGGCCATGGTGATGAAGGAGCTCTCCATGACTTTCCAAGGTGATTTTGCCTTGGACAATATACTGGCAGGAATACTCGTAGTCCTAAGCCAAGATTTCCTGGTGCGAAACACCTCCAGTGTGAGGCAGAGCTTCAGACAACACTTCAGCACATGCACTCAATGCACATGGGGATTATCACATGCACTTCGGTGATGTGTGCCCACAAAGGATCCAAAGTAGTGGCAAACAGCAGCTCCTTGACCATGCCACAGGAGGAGGGGAGGGAGAAAGTTGTAAGAGAGATTATTTGGAATTAAAAAATTGTATTTTTTTTTTCCTCAAAAGAAATAGGCCAAGGACAATCTGATGTAAATTGCTGCACGCAGAAAAAGCAGTGGATGGAACTGGCTCATAACCTCGTACTACCAGCAACAGTGCTGGCTCGTCTGCATGGATGGAGCTGCGTGATTTTAATGACAATTCAAGCTTACGCAGAGCTCCAAAGTGGAAATCTAAACCCAACCTCCTCTAAAGGCCAGATGTGTTTAACTTCCAAGGTTGTGGTTTTGAGTCTCTCCCTTTTTAGGTTGTGGAAATGTCAAGATCAAACTGAAACAGCTTCAGGATTTTCATAGAGAGAGGACAAAGGAGCATCCCTGCACTTTCAGCACATCGTTCTCAAAAGAATCTCCCTGCAAAAACGGAAGAGTTGACATGTGAGCCCCCACCTTAGGCACTATAAGCCCACAGATCTGGGTGCAGTCTCCACACACCTCTTTTGAAAGTGTCTGGGTGGAGGGGGAGGAGAGAAAGGGGCAATCTCAGACCAGTGGCCAGCCCTCAGGTACATGCACTCATCAGGCAAATACAGTCCTCTGACATGAGGAAGGAGGTCAGTCCAGCTCAGAGCCAAGCTCAGGAAATGCAAACATCAACCTCAGCTGGAGGCAAAGCAGAGCTTCCTATGAGAAGTCTGGGGGAATCCTCCAGGCCATGAAGAGCACAGCACAGATACCAACAGGCAGAATTCAGCTGCATCTTCCTATCCCTCTTCTATAACAAGATCTCCAGTGTCATCTTAGCTTTGAGGGACTCAGCTCTGTTCTGTGCAGCAGCTGAAGTTTAGCTCAGGGCTACTCACTTCTAGACGTGTCTCTCTAGCTTTTGTTTCATGCAGCCCTGTCCAAATCTCTTCTAGCAGGCTGTGTTTGTGTGCTTGCCTGCCAAAAACATTCAATCCATCCCGAAACGGCAGCGCCTTTCCTCCTCATTTGGTGGCACAATTCCACCACCACATCATTGACATTCTTAGTGTCGGACCTTCCCTGGTTTGAGTTTTGCTTGTTTTTAGGAGTGCCTTAAACTGAGCTCTCCATGTCCTTTCCACTGATGCTGCTTTCCCCAAAGTACCTTGTCTCTGGTTTTTGGTTTGGTAAAGACCCAAGCTCACTGCACAACAGCAGGAACCATGGCGGGAGCAAGTGCAGAGCAATTCTCTGCCTGTTCTTGCAGCTCTGCCTCACCAGCATGGAAATATTGCCACTTCTCTGCTCTCCACCCAATTCTCAAAGGTGCAGCTAATAAAGACATTTAAAGGCATAAAAGGAAATGGAAGCACTCTGGTCCCACTGGAAGCCACCAGGAGCTGGGTATTGAACCTTCATTTGTGCTTTAAGAAGTCTTCCTCCAGGGCTTTCGTGCAGCGGTGAACAACCAATGTGCAATTTATTCACTGTTCTTCCCTGCTTATTTCACAGCTTGAAAAGAAACAATGAAACTATGGCCTTCAGCTCAACCACTTTTGCCTGATTTGCCAATTTTTATTGCTGTTCTATGTTCCAGCATCAGGACTTCTCCTAATTTTACTTTTATCTCTACTGTCAGTGTTCCAGCACGTAAATGGGAGCAAAGTGCCACCCTGCAGGACACCAGCAGCAGTGCTGGCTGGTGCAGGGCTCCCATGTAAACTCTCCCATTTGGACGTGCAAGAGCATTTTGTCTGACAGTGCAAAGCAAAAGGTGGGGTAGAAGGTGTAATTCCTACTGTGTCTGGCTTATCCAGGTTGCCACAGCTTCTGAGGCCAGAACTGTCACTTTATGAGGCACTAAGAATATGCCTGTTTAATTACCTCAGTTTCCCTGTTCGCAGAGGGAGGTAAGATCTTCCTCAATGTCTCAACTCATTAATATTTGCAAATTGTTCTGAGAATATGGGAGAGTTGGAACTATTTCTAGGAATGCAAAATGCCAATTCTATTACTTGCAAGTTGCCATGCTATCAAAATATACTCAGCATCACAATATGTAGCAAATGGGACATCTTGTTTTACATCAGCCAAGAAATGCAAAGTGGCTTTGTGCTTCCTAGTTGCTTATTTTATACTTTTTGCCCTGAAAAACTCATTAAGGAAGGGTACTGAGCCAGACCGAGATGTTTAGCAAGAGCTGTAATCTCTCTCGAAGTTCCCAGCCCACAGGGAAAAGCAAATCCAGCTGCTCTCCCCACAGCTCCACAAAAGGCAGGACTTTACAATTTGCTGTTGAAAAAGAGGGATGTGAGCCACAGTTATGGCCCTTCTGCACCTCTTAAAGGAGATTTCCAGTCTGTGAGTATACATAAAGAACAGTATTTGCTCTCAGCCCTTCAAGAGAAGGGGAACAGAAGATCCTTTGAATCTCAGCTTCCTTCTACAGAGAGACCAGGGAGAAATTTTATTGGCTCATTCTCCTACAAATGAATCTATTTTGATTTCTTCCAAAGGGTTTACATAGAGTCTGTCCTCATTTCTGTCTGGGAGAGCTTTGTGAGAGGCCATTTGGACAAGACCACTGCAATAATTCATGCAATTTGCAGACAGTTTGTAAACCCTTACAGTGTCCCAGAATGATTAATTATTTTTCTAAGAATATGAAGCAGTCTATGTGTGTTTGTGAATATGCATGCTCATGAAGAGTGAAGAAAGGCAGCTCCCCTAAGGCCCAAAGGAAGGAATAAAGATCAGCACAGATTTCTTCCTTGTCATGTAGGGGTTTTTTTTGATATTTCAATTCTTTCACCATGCCACATTTTAGGTTTTAAGTGAACCCGAAGCAGAAGGTAGCAGTCTTACTTGTTTGCAGGCGTCTTACAACAGACTCAGTAGACACAGTCTAACATGTCCCATATGTTTTGTCCTGTAAGTCACTTATTCTAATAGTGATCACTGGCCTTGGCTTCAGCTACCCAGGCTTAAGTGCAGTTAATGACACCCCTCAACCTAGATAACAAGGCTTAAATTGAATCTCCATTATGTTTTCAATATGATTAATTTTATATCAACTTTCAAACCAAACAGCACCTTGCTGGTAGTTCCTGGATGACTAAATATTAACCCGGGTGAATTCAGAACAAGGAACCTACAAATCCTAGGATTTGGAATGATTTCCTAAAAGCTATCTCAAACATTCTCCATAAATACCCATCCAATACAAACTAATCCCAAAGGGAAGACTTGTGGGAGCAAATATCAGAACAATTGCTGGAACAAATGTTGAGGATTTGCTCGGACTGTAGTCCAAACCCTCTTTTGCAGCAAGATACAAGAAATAAATCTATGTAGGCTTTTACTAGCTATATTAAGTCTGGAATCTCTTAGTATTGAGTGCTTAGACCAGAACCTCTCTCCTTTTCACATTATTTAGGCTATTGCTGCAGATGCTAAAAATTATTTGCTCCTTGCTGTTACATTCAGAGTTGGGTGAGAAATGTTATTTATTTCCCAGTTCAACAATTAGAAAACCATAGCAACATGATGCATGAGAAAAAGATCAGCAATCAAACCAGTTTGATGCTTTTCATCACTAAAATGATTTTCTGACAACAGTAAAGTCGACTGGGCATTCCTTGGACGCAACTGATTGCCAGAGGGACCAGTAGAGAAGAGAATGATAGTTATAACAAGTTTTAAAAGGAAGCATCTATCCTTCACCAGGTAAGACATTTTCCTCTCCTTGTCCACCCCATGATCATCCTCTTTGCTGTTATACTTCATACCTAGTGGTACCTCCCTCAAAAGGTTCTGTTAGTCTGATTTGTCTGGCTAAGAAGACGTCAGCTAAGAATAAATCTGGGAAGGCTGCAAGTACAAACACTCACACAAAAGATTTCAAAAACCCCATCCTGTTCTGTGCTTGTAGAAACCAGTCTCCCCACATGTTTAAGAGTCCAAATCCCACATGAAGGGAAGGAAAAGTCACGTGTGAGGTTAACCAAATCCAAAGCAAACATGAATATTGGCTTTGTTGTACGGTCCTGTAAAACAAGCTGGGTGAAGTTTTTCTTTGGTTGGTTTGGTTTGGTTTCATTATCAACATCTCTTGCCACACTGCAGTGACCCATTTGATGTTAATTTCACCACTATGCATCAGCTTCTGTTGTCTCTCCAGCTTATTGTTAGCATCAGTATTAAGCTGTTCTAGCAGGAGATGTGATTAGCTTATTTTTAACCCATGCTTCCACTGTAAAAAAAACCCTGAGATATATAAAAGAAATAATAATAATAATAATAATAATAATAATAATAATAATAATAATAATAATAATAATAATTCTAGACAGTCTAAACAACCTTTGGGACAGCTGTGTGAAACCAAAATTGCAATGGACAGGAATGAAGCTAATGTCTTTAAAACACATAATTTATCCTACCTTGCTGGCTTTAAGTATCTCAAACATCAGAGGCAACCCTTGTGTGATGAGCTCCTCTGTGTACTCTTCTTCCTGGATGGACTTGAATTCCTTTAGCAGACACTGGATGAGGGGTCGTCTGTGCTGCTGGAAGGATGTGCGCAAGGACTCCAACCATGTGTGCAGTGTCCAGGGAACACCTATGGACAGAGGACAAAGCTCGTTCCCAGCTCTGGAGAAGAAAGTGTCCTTCTGCTTTTTTACCTGTACTTACGCTAATATTTTAAGCAAAAGCTGCCAAATAACCCTAGAAATCAAATTCCTATTTTTGCCCTGATTAGGAAGGCTGGTGGTTATCAGGACATCCCAGACCTATTGCACAGAGGCTTTCCTCCAAATGCTAGGAGAAGACTGTGGTCTCTCTGCTCATCTAGCTTTCAGCTTCTCTGCTGAGACTGCCAATTTGTGGTAATTGCTGTGGTGCTCTGTGATGTGAAAGCCTTTTGGAACCTAGATTTACACTAGCTCATTTTTTCGAATGCAGCCCTGGAGAGCCAGTAAATGGTAAAAAACCCCCAATTTTGACCACTACCCACCTGGATTCAGACTGGTGGTCTCCAGATTAAAACTTTCTTTAGTGCTGCTCCATGTCCTCTCCTGATCATTGCTATTTTCCCTAAACAGCACTGTGTGAGCTCAGCAGATCAGCGTTTTCAAGTAGTTTGTTGTGGCAGAACCACTCTCCAGGAACTTAAAGGGAACTGCTCCCATGCAGTGAACGAGAAAGCACATGGAGCTAATGTACCTCTGCATGCATTCAGCTGAATGTGACCTGGTTTCTGCTTTTGCAGAACGAAGCAGAAGGGAACGCAAGCCTCTTGTTTGGCTGCAAAAGGTTTTTCCTTCCATTTCAGCGAATGTCCAGTGCCTGGAGAGCAGCCCTGTTGCTGTCCTCCTGTTCATCACCAGGATTTGCCTGCTTAGCCCACTCAGAGAGCCACTCCTCACACTGACCCACACCACACATCTGAGACCTGGAGCACAGCACCAGGCAGAGGCACGCCAGGCACTTGGGTCTCTCTGAGTGCAGATTGATGGGGATGGTGAATACACAGTCCAGACCAATTCCCCTCTGTGCTACCCAGCCACCCTCCCCACAGGCAGAAGCAATTCCCAGCAGGCTGGTATGATGTTCAAGCCCTGCTTTGGCAGAGTTGGCGCAACAAGAAGTCAGTTCCCTGCCCATACCCTCAGAGGCTCACAAACCCCAGGAAATAAATATGTTTTAATGGTGGACTGCCTTACAGCAGAGTATGAAAGAGGAGCTGTTAGAGATGGCCCAACCACTGAGTCAAACACTGCCTCAGAGCCTTATCTAATGCTCTGCCATGCAGCAGTGAAGATGGCTGCCAGTAGAAATTACTCTGTCCTGCAGAAATGTGCCAGTAGCCCCTGGATGGGGCATGCTCTAGGGCTGAAATGGACTGGGCACCTGCCAGATCCCCCATCACCTGCTTCCACAAGAGGTGAAACCGTGGTTGGTTTAAACAACGTTCCATTGATAGATGCGTTTCTTTCAGCCATCCTTTCCCAGAGGGAGAGGAGAGAGGGTGCTGGGACTGACCTATGCTCCGTATGTCAATGGTCACATCCACGTAGCCATGCTCAGCGCTGTGGTACATGGCCTCCTTCAGGGCTTTCAGCTTGGCCTTGCTGTTGCGGCTGGCGCAGAGCGGAGCTGCTGCTGAGTCAGGTAAGTCCGTCCCTTCAGCCAGGATCTCCTCCAGTGACAGAATATCGCTCTTCTCCTTCTCTGGCTGAGCAAGCAACTTGCGAAAGACGTTCCTGTCAATCACAGCATGACAGACAGGAGAGAGGGAAGGAGAAGGAGGGAGAGCAGAGTCAGTGGCTAGGCTTTTGTTGTGCTCAGTGCAAGTTAGAACACCTATCCAGGATATTACTCCAATTAATGGCAGAATCAGCTGAGAGCAGACTAGAGACAAGCACAGCTCCTGCTAGCCCACCTGCACTGCCTGGGCCACGTCTGCTGTTGTGACAGGAACCGTACAGATGTTGCACAAGTGGCGTCATCTCATGGGAACAGAGACCCATGAGCTAAATGTGACTCAAGACTTCTTCCCACAATCAGGGAAGGCTGAGGTGCCCCTGGACAAGCTCTCAGGACTTCCACCATGGAGGCCACTTGAGAAAGGAGCTGCCTGGAGCTACTGAAAGCACCACACTCGATTAACACACAAAGCGGTCTGGGAAAGCTGGAGCAACTAGACATTGAACAAGGCCAGTCAGGGCAGGTTCGAGCACATCTGAGACCACTCCACAAAGTGCCACCAAATAGCAAAGCCCAAACTCAAGAGACTTGGTGCCCTTAGGTTTGTACCAGTTTAACCTCATCAATCTCAACAGAGTCACTTGGTTCTACAGCTGTGAGAAAAGAAACCAGGCTGGCCCCATCCCACTTTGCTTGTATTCCAATGTCCTCCCTTCGGCTGCTCAGCCCCCAGCATGGGGTGGCAGCAAAGCATGGCACGTCCCAAGCAAATTTAGGGCAGAAAGGGAAGGAGGAGGGAGTGAATGTGAGCACTGTACACACAGGAACATAAGAGCCAGGGCCTGTGACATGCACAGCCGGCAGCCAAGCCAAGGAGAGCCCCAGGTCCTCCTCAGGCACATAGCTCCAGCTCATGTCAGCTGAACGTGAGACTCCAGTAACCAAACTGTCCTCTCTGTCCCAGGGATTCCCTACAGGCTCCAGATGGGCAATGTTGTGCAAACCCACCCTGACATGCCATTAGCAAGTTGTTAGACTGGCAGCTCATCTCTAAGCAAACAGATGGTAGGTACTGTCTCTAACCTGTATCTATGTTCCTCTGGATGGCTACAATCAGAAAAGTAGGAACGTGAAGATCATAATACTAATCCATTACACTGCAGTCAACTCCTGAGTGTTGCAAGATCATGCATGGCAGGTGCCCATTTCATTGCCTTTTTTTGTTAGGTTTACAGCATACATACAACATTAAGACATACAGGACTTTACAGTAAACACAGATGCAGAAACTGTATTCAACAAAAATTAGGGCTGCAGCAGTACAGACATGATTCTGTCAAACCTGAGAAATACATCAAGAAATTCAGAAGGAATGCTCTTGACATTCCTTTCTGTCATCACATCAGCTGCCATTTAACAACCATTGCATTGCAACACAGCATGAGGATTGCCCTTCCCCTTTTGTTTCAATCAGATAGCAAAAAGCAGCTTGTACCACCAACTGGTTAAAATCACATGCTACCAAAAAGCCTTACATCTCTGCTCAGTTGGTGGCATGTTCAATTGTTCATGCAGAACTTGCACCCATCTGCTCAAACCGGATGTCCAGGCAAAAAATAAGCACTTGAAGGATTCCACTAGACTTGTTCCCACTCTACCTGTGTCCATGTGCAGCAGCCTGACTGAAAGAGTTCATGTCACCTTGTGGAGTCATGGAAATGCCATTCCTGTACATTGTTCCTATCATGGGGTCAGCTCCTCGCTCCAACAGCAAACTGACCAGTTCAAAATTTCCTGCAAGTCAAGAGATTCAGTTTTAAGTCTTTTACAGTCCAGTGTTTATTCACCTAAATCACAGATCCTGACTGAAGAATTTATTGCAGTGGGAGGAGAAAGTCCTTACCAGCAGCTGCTGCCAACTGTAAAGGAGTTTCAGAGTAATTTTCTTCTCCATGTTCCAAGGAACCTTCTACTTTTGCTCCAGCATCCAGCAACAGCTAGAAAGAAAAAGTCACTGTTTAGAGCAACTGAAGGTATCACAGTCTTCAGAACTCATGAACAGTGACGAATGAGAGTCTAATGCTTCTTGTTATCTGCAAACCAGATATGATGGAGACAAGTGACATGCAAATTCTGCCCATTGTTTCACACAGGCAAATTCATTCCTTTTTTCGCTCAGTTTATGCTGCTGGACACCAGGCGCAGTAATGTCCAACTTCAGAGCCAAAAAAGTGTAACCCAGTGTTTCTGAATGGGAAATGGGGTAAGGTCAGTGTTAGGAAGTGATGCATAGAAGATGGAAGTACTGAAAATTAACCCAATAAGCATCCTTCCTTCATGGTCTTCTAGAAGCGCAGCACCATCCTAAAATGGATCAGATTTCAATTTTCTCCATCTTTATATATAGTCATGGCCAAAAGAAAAGCAATTCTTAAGAACCAATTGCAGCAATCAGTCCAAAAGTTGTGATCTCCATCAGGGACACTTGCACATACGTAACAACAATGCTGAAAACAAAAGCAGCCAAGTTGAGCAGGATGAAGCCTGTGCTCCAGCCCTGTCTTGGCCATTTCTGCCTTGAGACCTTCACAGTTTTGGTGCTTCATTAAGTGTGCCATAGACACAGCTGTTTTGAAGAATAAACCTTCTCAACTTTCAAGATGCAAAAGCACAGAACCAGCATATCCCATGTGACACCTCGATGGGGTAAGGGGAGTGAGTGATTCTCCCCATTAGGAGCAGCACAAGGGCAGTTGTCCACCTCTTCCCCACCAAGGCAGCGGTTTTGTATTTGCTAGAACATTATAGTGTAAGAAAGTGTAATGAATGAATAAACAAACATATAAAACAAGTGGTCAGGAAGGAGCACAAGGAGTTGTCAGACTTTTTTTGGTGCAACTTTGCTTTAAAATCATCCTATTTAAACCTCATATTGGTTAAAGTTTGAACACTTTATTTGCTATATAATAGGTCTATTATATATCAGTACACTCTAGAAGAAGCAGAAGTAACCAATATAAGTATGACAAAAGGATACTGGTTTGAGATGGATGAAATTAGAACTGAAAAGGAGAAACAAAAGAATGAGATGCAGGTAGGGAAATACAATAATACCTGAACTACAGGAATATGTCCATGCAACACAGCAAATGTCAGAGCTGTCCAATGGCGGGTCTCAGGGTGGACGGATGGGTATTTATGAGCAGTACTGACAACCTACAAACAAATTAAAGTTATTTTTTTTTTTAAAGAGCTATACGTAATAAAATTCAACCTGCCTGAAAGCCAGGCATGTGAGGGAGTGAGAAAGAAAACCTGGGAAAGGTGCTTTATATTACTGGATTCATTTTTTTTCCTGCAAAAATTTTCTCAATATTAAATCTGTGCTGATTTGACAGTTTGAATAGAGTTCATACCAAATGAAGTCTTTTTACCAACTACTGTAGCTCCACCTAAACCACTGGCCACCGGATTCTTTTGCACAAGGTCAAAAACATCCACAGCTGGTTACAACAGCACACACTGGGGAAGCAGGGATGGATCAGGACACTTACAGCTAAGGACCTCTCCCACTGACTTCTCCAGGCTGCGTATCAACAGCCCTGGGTCTTGGGATTGCTCCAGGCCCAAAGAAATTCTTTACACATAAATCACTATCGCTTTGTCACTGCTGTCAAGAAAGACACATCACAAGTCCTACCCTAGAGTTCACAAGCGTGCTTCTGGGCTCCTCCTCTGTTACCAGAGGAAAAAAGACAGCTGAGAAGTGATGGGGCAGAGTGGCACTTCAGAAATGTTTTAAGAAAACTCCTTTTACTGCCTTCTCCCGCCTGAGTTGAGTTAAAAGAGCAGAGTGGTGACAGGTAAAAGAGATGCAAACTACATCCTTGGAAAACGAAATGGTATTTTTCAAATTGCTCCTTCCATTTTCTACGCCTTAGTGCCTGATGCATCTAATGTAGACATTGAGGAAGACAAATAACCAGTCCTTGCTTCAGTTTCCCTGTCTTAAAGATGGGGTATTAATATTGATGAGGTCCACAGTGATGGTAAAATCTAATGAACGTTTGTAGTCCAAGGCTGTACACTCAGATGGAGTGTGACACTAAAATTCAACACCTTATTATTGATCTGCAGAGGAGAACTAAAATCAGAGTAAAAGATGCACCATCTCTGTTTCATCAGCCAGCTATGCTTTCACCACCTCGTCTGAAGCACGTTTATCCACGTAGGGGAGCAGGAGCAGTTATTAAATGCTCGGTTGCATTAGCAGCTCGCATTTCCAAGCGCCACATGCAGTGTTTTGCTAGAAGCACACAACCAGGCCCTCAGTCCCAAGGACAGAGATGAGGGCAAAATCTGAATAGCCCATGCAGATCCTGCAGTTTGCCAGAGGAGCAGATCTGCACCAGCACCTGGGTGTTATTGCAGAGATTTGCCAAAGAGAAAGCTCAAAGAAGAGTGCTGGCCTCTGAGAAATGCTTCTTTAGGTCTGGGTTTGTTCAGAAGGAAGAGGATTGAGCAGCTCGAGCCTTGGGTTTAGCCTGGGGAGCAAGAGCAGCAGAGGGTGAGGATGGGCAGGATCAGGGTTTAGCAAATGCATTCCAGCTCCTCCTCAAGCAGATTCCCACCACTATTCGGGGCAGCCCATGGAAATTGGCAAAGAAAATGAAGTCATTTTAACACCTTTGGTCCTTTTTTTTGGTTAGAGTTCCTTCCAGTTGACGGATGCTTGCAAAAGACCTGCTGTTGACCAGGCTTTTAAGGTCTCCATTGAGATTTGCTGAGGAGCTACAGGTCCCACTGACTCCAGAGCAAACTGCAGCATCTCAGCACATCTGGAAATGAGTCCATTTTTTGCTAAAGATGGGCAATCAGAAAGGGAGGCACCCAGCATTTGAGACTACTTTTGGAAACATATATATTTATCACTGATTTGCAAAGTGAAAGGGGAAAATGATGCAGGCACCTGACAGAGTATTTATTTTTGTTCGTGGTTGATTTGCCTTTTTTTCCCCCATAATTGCCCAATTTGCACAGTTGGTTGTGGTGTGCACAAATCATCTTATAATTGCACACCATAATTATTCACAGTTCTTGTCCCAAAGTGTTTTCATTTGATTTCAGAGCAAACACTCTACAGAAATGAATCAGGTTCACATTCGTCACTGGAGCTGTTCTCTCAGATGTCAGCAGTTTCAGGAAGACAAAACTGTTTAAATTTGCATTTGATTCAAGTCTGGAAGATTACTGGAGCAATTGGGAGTACTGCTCCTAATGAAAACTTGTCCTAGGAACCAAATACTGTCACTCACCTCTGAGCCACAGACAGGGTCAAAGGAGAGATCAGTCTCCAGGCCCATCCAGTCTCTGGTGTGCCTATCCAGAGTGCTAACAGGGATTCAAGTTTTCAATTATTGACGGCTCTTGAGGGTGGTGGGCTTGAATTTGGGGAACTGAAATCATCAGCTGATTTCACATAAGCCACCAAACAGCAATCAGATAGTAACGACTATCAGTCTCTTACAGGTGACATCCGTTTCTACTTTTAAATTAGATTTTTCAGAAGTGCAAAACGTCTGGCTGAAAGCAGTGACTACCATTTATCAGCTCATTCAAGTCCAAACAGAACAGATGGAACACAGATAAGTGAAGCAGACAGCTTAATTTACTCATGACCTCAACAAATTGAAACTGAAGTCATTAACAAATAAATAATTCTTCTGCAGATAGTCAAATGGCTCTTTAAAAATGTACATACCTGCACTGCGCAGAGCTGGACCACAGTCAACAGACTGTGTAAGTGGACAGATTGCGTAAGTTTGTGATGTGCATTCATCAAAGAGACGTTGATATTCTGGAAGCTTCAAACTCCTCATCCAACAGTTTTTAGCCTGAGGCACTTTGTCAGACAAAGCAGTGGGACCTACATTGCGCTTGTGTGCTGGGGATGCTTAGCTGGAACATCCCAATGTGCAGAAATGCTCAAGCTTTGGCAGATTATCAGATGGGTATTTCTTTTACCCTCTTCATTTTTATTCAGCTGAGATTCAGGGAGTCCTTCCAATATCATTAGAGCCGTGCTCCGTGCTAGCGCTAATGCCTGCATTCATTTCCAGTGCACAAACACAACTAAATCAATATTACCTGTGGGATATGCACCATGACTTGACCCCTTCTGTGCAGTGAATCCCAATGTTAATCTAATGCAGTTTGATTTCACTATTCATTTCAAGTGGTGCTGTCCAGGGTAAGACACATTTCTTTTTAATTCTTGGGATTTTCCCTCCAGTATGGTTTCAGGGGGTAGTTTAAGATGTAAACAAATAACAGAACAAAGATACAACCAACAAAAGTCCTCACCTCAGCATTCAGATCTGCTCCAGCATCTAGCAGCATCTGCACCATAGCCTCATCACCCCTGACACAAGCATACATCAGTGGAGTCATGCCCTAGTCATTTGTTGGAGTTAAAAAACAAAGGAATTGACAATTTTAACACAAAACTCTCTTTGATTTTTTTAAACAATTATTTAAGTATATATAATCAAGACTAACAGTACGTATTTAACAAACGCCATTACCTCTATTACAGACATGCCCCTCAGACCATGGTAATCATTTTTGTAAAATCTCCATTTTTGTTGTCATGTTGACTGGCTTTGGGTTGTTGGTTTGGTTTTTTTTTTCACACTATTCTCAGCATCCTCAACATGGTGAGTGAAACTAGGGCTTGTCAGCCTCACCTCCATCTTTGTATAATAAACTGAACATCTCTGTCTTTGGGGCCCCAGCAGAGAAATATTTTTATCAAAGCAACCAAATTTCCACTGGTATTTAAAAAGACAATAATTCTATTCAGTTTTCTATAATAACATAGAACTATAATATAATAATTATTTAACCCTTTAAAAACATCCCAAGCTCCTCTTAAGATAGGTTGAATTTGGGCACAGCTTTTCAGCATGGATATGGTTAAGGAGCTAGAAATGTAAAGACTTTGTATAGCACTCCCTAGCAAACAAGGACTTAATTTTAACTGAAATGCCAGACAGCATTGTTGCAAGTTGCAGGTTCCAGGAAAACATGGACCTGTTTGGAGAAAAAGCAGATTAAGTGACCCTTTGCTACAGAACCACCACAATGCAATTTGTATTAATCTGAAATAACCTGCTACGGCTGATCACCATTTCTCCCTTAAGATAAGTATTACTGTGGCTGTGGTAATGAGTCCAGAGAAACCATGAGAAAAAAATCATTATATCTACTGTAAATTATAACATAAAAAGCTGCTTATTAAATACAGTCGGGGGGTGTTAATCAGCAGCCACCAGTTGTTTTGCAGTAGATTTACCACAGCACGCAGCTACCTCTGATGCATGTTTATAGCCTACCTTGAGCTTTCCTGGTAAATTTGCTGTTAGATGATAGCCTGTGTGCTGCTCAACCTGAGTGCTGCCATTAAGTGTTTTCCAGAGAAACTGGAGGTGGCCAGCATGGCCAGACACAGCAGCACAACACAGAGGTCTCCTTAGCAAGAGCCCAGCACCACTGTTTTTGCTGAACTACCCCATTTTTCTGATTGTATGCAGTGATAAAGGTTGTGGGTGCTTATGTATGGAAGGGCTCCTCTTCTAGAGAAAATATAAATTAAGTTTTGTTCTTGTAAGGTACTTCATCCCCCCTGCAACAGGCTGAGCATTTCATAGGATCAAATCTGCCGTGTACTGATGGAGATACAGAATAAGAGAACAGGCATTTAGGGCCTCCTGCCACTATTAAGAAGAAACAAGCTCACCCCAGGCAAGGAGAGTTCTTTAGTGACTTCAAGTCGCTTGCAAAGAGAATTTGCAACTGCTTCAACTATAGTCAGTGGCAAACATTTCCTTTGGCAGTCAATAAACACTACAGGAACCATGAGAACTACAAAAAATAGTGTTTTAGCCTTGAAACATGGGGACGGGATGGCAGCTTAAAATTAAATACATGTTCCTTCAGCTGTTTTTTTCAATTTCTCTAAGTGGTGTCACTGCATAATTAAATCAAGTGTTTAGCATAAGGGGTCTAATCAGATCTGAAGAGAAGTATTTGAAAGCTCTGCACCGTGCCACCCCCCCCCCCCCGCAAGATGTAGCACATGGAAAGCCATGGCAAAGAGCCCCCCAGTAATACCCAAAGCAAAGGGTCTGTCTGGGGACCACAGGGGGGTATTT
>JBCJKH010053991.1:63907-78029 GCA_039877255.1 Loriculus beryllinus
CTTAGCCTTGCTGAATAAGCCTTTTTCTTCTAGTCTTCCTCCATGAGACCATTTTGTCAAAACTCAATCACCCCAGCCTATTTCTCTCTACCTGCTCCAATGTGAATATTTGCTTGACCCAAGCACAGGATTTGAGATTCCATAACACTTCCTACCACTTTCATGTACAGAGGCACCAATATTTTACTGCTTCTACTGGAAATACCTCTCCCCATATATCTTTAAAATGCATTTGCTTTTTTCAAGGCTAAGGAAAAATCCACTTTTGTGGTTTACAAACATTCTGAGATGAAATACTGCTTTACAGTCTTCACCACCACCTTTTCAATACTCAGCTCTCAATATATATATAAGTATATATTATGCTGCATAAATAGTGTATATGTTACATATACACTGCAGTGTGTATTATTCTAATTAATCTCCAAATGTTTGTCTTCCATTTGTGGAAAACTGCATTTCATCCCATCTCTTGTGTCCCAGTCCTCAAGGTCATCCACTTTTTCCTGGATGATTTCCCAAACTTCCTCTGTCAGGACAATGCCTCTTAACATTGTGGCATCAGCAAATTTTAACTTCATAAGCACACTGCTACGATTTGTGCCAAAACCCTCTCTGAAAATTAAAACAGACCAATTCTTAAAAGTGAGTGAGAGCTGAAGATCTCTGTTTGTAACCCTATCACAGCAAGCCAGCCCTTGCCACATCTCTTGAATCCAGTCCCTGCTCACTTTCCCTGTCCTTTACTAACCCACATCTTCTCTGTCTTACAATGGTTTGGGTTGGAAGGGACCTTCAAAGCCCACCTAGTCCAACCCCGCTGCAATGAGCAGGGACAGCTTCAACTAGATCAGGATGCCCAGAACCACATCCAGCCTGGCCTTGAATGTCTCCAGGGATGGTGCAGCCACCATCTCTCTGGGCAACCTGCTTCGGTTAACTCCTTGCACGGAATGCATCAAATTGTTCACTCACGTCCAAATAGATCATATCTACTGAATTTCATTTTGGTAGAAAATCAGTCATTTTATCAGAAAGTTATTAGATTAGTCTGGCAAGAGCTATCTTTAGAAAATCTGTGTCACATTTTACCCCATTTTTCCCTCAACAGCATGCCTTTAATCAGTCTTTGCTTGAAAAAACATTCAAAAGCCTTGCACTAACAGCCTGGAATTTTCCTCCCATTGTTTTTCATTCTTCTCAGATGTTGGGCATTACTGTTATTAATCCTTAGAGTTAAGGCACCGTTGTGGGCTTTGTTAAAAATATTTCCCTTTGACCCTCTGATTCTGTGAGGCAGCTCTCTCATTGCTGGGATAGAGGTTATCTGGTCACCCCAATTTGAATGCATTAAGCTGCATAATTTGCTCTCCTTTTGATTAATGTTTTTCCATTTTCATAACCTTATTGCTAGTATTTATTTTTCCTTTCCCTCACAGGATTTTCCTCCTCAAACCAGAGGCGAAGTATACACTCTAAGTGCTTGGGTGATGGCGTCTGTTGGCACTGATGCACAACTCTCACATGTGCCTCAAGGCCAGCACTTACTGATACAAATTCCACCTTTGCATGACAGCCGTAACTCTGAAATGCTTCTGTGGTGTATAAGCAAGTGATTAAAGGGGATCTGTGCACAGGCACAAGCCCTGCTGGTGCCAGCTCACCAGCTCTGTCTCGACCAGCAGCGATGCTGTGCTCTCCAACTAAACTGGAGTGGAACATAAGGGGGGGCTCTCTGATTGCACCAGTGGGGTTGGCATGCAAACTCTGCTGCCCAGCTCTGTCCTCCAGCATCCCTCCAACAACACAGACTGCAAACAAGTGACTTCAATGCTTCTTATGGTGCCATCAGATCCTGGTGGGTCTCTGCGGGTTATGTCAATATGAAAAGAGGCAAGAAAAATTTCTTCACCAAAAGGGTGGTCAGGCATTGGAATAGGCTTCCCAAGGAAGTGGTGGAACCACAGTCCCTGGAAGAGTTTAAATACTGTGCAGATGAGGCCCTCAGTGGCATGGTTTAGTGGTGGACTTGGAAGTGCTGTGGTAAAGATTGGACTTGATGATCTTGAAGGTCTCTTCCAACTTGGTTGATTCGATGATAAAAAGAAACCACTCCTCAAGATGACTAAAATGCTTCTCTTTCAAATTTCAGCCAGGAGCTTTACAGCCTGCTGGGCAAGGGGACAGAGGACTAGTGGGCATGAGAGGGCTTCCAGATACCCCAATGGCTGCAGAAAAATGCCCAGCCTTGTGGGCAATGCTTCGGGAGGATCTTGGTGCCATGGGGACATATATGGTATTCCTCTTCATCCAAATGACAGGAAGGTCCCTTGATGTGGGCTAGGTCAGCAACCTTGCAGGTCATTCCTTCTGCAGCCAAGCTGGGGATCAAACGTCCAGCTGGGATGTTTGGGGTTCAGGAGCCAGAACCCCACTCTTGGACAAGTGCAAGATGGGATCTCCTGCAGTATCTCCTCCTGCATCACTGTAAGTACCAGAAGTGAAAATGCTGACCACCTGATTCCCTTCAGCAGGGTACAGAGCCCTTCGCAGAGGCAAGGGGGCTCCTTGTCAGACCCAGAAATATCTGGAAAAAGCACATTTCCAGAGAAACCAGACAGGGGATGACTTGGAATCAAAGAGGTCTGAGGCAATGAAGAAGGTAGTAGAAAGTACTTCAAATAACACATGGGAATTGTTCTTTGTAGGGTGGAATTGCACTCACATCTCCAAGACCGTGAACTTTTATTCAATTTTTGCTGCTTCTGGATATCAGAATGCACATACACATGCACACACACACATGCTAGACTATATCCTTCTTTTGATCTCTGACTGGACAGAAAATAGCCCTTTATCCAGCCAAGTGGAGAAGTGACCACGTAACAGTTCCTTGAAAGACATTACCACCTCTCTTGGGCCAGTCTGTTCCAGTTTCTTTAAATCCTCCGAGATTGTCATGATAATATTGCAACCAGAAGTGCAGCCACTGACCCTGAATAAAAGCATGGCAACATGTTTTTGTGCTGAACAATACAGGATGCTCCTCTTTCTAAGCTTCTCTTCCATGAGCCTCCAGTCCCCAGATGTAGTCATCCACCAGCAATCCTCTCCACCACATGTCTAACATAGGGATTGGTTTTGTTTTAAACAAATGTCCTCGAGAGTGGAGGAAGGAAAAACATGCAAAGAGCTTCTTGCATTTAGGTAAGGAAAGTACCCCTTGCAGATGCGATGATGAAGAGCAGCCAAAACCAGGTATTTGTTTGCAGCCAACCAGACCTAGTGCAGACTGAGAAGTAACACTATCTTATTGCAGCAGAAGCGCAGGTCAACAGTTTTTATCACCGTGCCTCTTTTTGGCAACAAACTACCTTCATCCCTGATGCCTTCATTAATAAAAGGTCTAGAGCAGGGAGCAGAGCATCCACCTCCTACAGATTTATGCCTGCAGAAAGCTACCTTGCACGCAATTCCCTACTGATCGCAATGAGCTGCCTTAGGTGGCCCAACATGACCTTAGGTACAGGTGAGGCCTTATTTAAGTCTGACCTCTCATTGTGACAAAGAATATTTTGGACACAACTTGAGCTTCCATCTCAGCTAGCTGTTGTGCATCCAGTAGTCAATCCACCTGTGAAACCTACCTCCTTGCAAAAGGTGAGACAACTGATCTGTCTAAAGCTTCCACTCCTGGGGGAAAATGAACATTTATATCCCTGCTCAAGTCCCAAGGCTGGGGAAAGAGAAGAAACTTTTTGGCACGTCTGCTGCTGTAAAATGAAAACAGACCAGGAAGGAGACAGGCAGTTCTCAACTGATCACAGCTTCCCTCACTCCTCCACCCAGAGCAAGAGTGGCTTCTCTTTCAGGAGATGAAAACGTTGCAAGAAATTAAGGCAATGGGTTTTTTTTAAAGGATCAGAAGAGGGGAGAAAAAGAGGAAGTATTGGAATGAAAGGCAGGAAAAAAAGCAGAGGTAATTTACAAAGCCACATATCGGGAACCTCACTGCTGGCGTATGTGATTGTGCTGGGAGAATCTGCTGGGAGACCTCCATGCTGTAGTTCAGATAAGAAACGGAACATTTGGCTTTTATCCGAACTGATCCTCAGCTTCATAGGCTTTGAGATCCTGCCAATCGCTCCCTCCCCCTGGGTGCGTGTTTTTCCAGCATAAAAGCTGATCTTGCTTTATGCGTTTGCAATGGCAGGTTGTGAATCAACACCATGGAATGATGCAGTATCACATGGGACCACGGGAACCTTTGTGTTCTGGTCTCTTATATTTTAGGGACTGAAGACAACTGCTAAGAAAAGCCTAAACTGAGCCAATTTCAAGGTTCTGCTTATTAAGCCATTTCTATAAAAGTCACAAAATATATCAAGCTAACTGCATTTAAAATCCTCCAGCTGTCATCCATCACACAGCTTATTTGAACAGCCATTCCCTCCAAGGCTGTGGCATTTTTCTCCTCATCCCAGTGTTTGCATTTATGGAATTAATGATTGTTGAGGAGTTGAGAGTTGGAAACACTCCCTCCATAATGGGGAAGCATTAAAAGTTGGCGCTTGGCTTAGTGGAAATGAGAAGTGCTGTGGGTCTGCACAGAATGCAAATAAAAAATTACAATCTGCAATGTTTCAAATTGACATCCTGATGCCTCACATTATTCTCCAGAAAAGCCTGGCCCTTCCCTTGATCTCAGGATTACAGGCAGACAGGGTCTTCTGTGCAGCTATCCAAAGAACCTGCTCCACTACAGTGGCAGTAGGCACAGACCTTAAAGTAAAACCCAAAGTATGCAGATACTCATTTGCAGACCCCTGCCAGCACAGGAGTGAGACTGTCATTTTAGGACATCCGTGGGTGAATCAGGACCCTGCAACCAAATAAGGGCACACTGTAAAGTCTGGTCTCTCTAAAATCCAGTTTGTCTCTGTAATGATTTCTCTTTTCATTCCCACCTGACTAATCCCAGACAGTGCTCTTCAATCTCATTCCCACTTGCAAGACAAGCAGGACAACCCTTCTGTTCTTTATGAAATGAATTCTTGATGGCAACTTTTAAATTAAGTGCTGATTTGTTCCTCATAATTAATAAATTCTTCTGCAGCATAACACAACTCTACCCAACTTCAAATTACTTTGAAACTGCTGGAAAGTCATCTAACCACTGATGGCATTTTATATATATATAAAATGTATAAATGTGTATATATATATATATATATATATATGGTATTTTATATATATTTATATACACACAGACAAAATACAACTTTAAGAATAACATCCTGTGCTTTTTTAACCCACAGATATTTCACTGTATCCACCTTAATTTTCAAGATAAAGGATATAGAGTAGAAACATTATTGCCTTACTTGCAATCCTACCTAAGTACTGGAAGAGCTATTAAATAAATTGTGCCCTTTCAAAACCAAGTGCTGGGTCTTCAGAAAGTAAGTATCTCTAAAGTCCTGACATTTCAGTAGGGACACAGAACGCTGCACTTCTGGAAATGAGGGCCAAGATGGTCATACCAAAGGAAAGCAATTACAGCAAAGATTTGAAATGTGAAACGCTCAAGATTTCCCTTTTGAAATTCAATATATTTCTTCAATTAGATATTGAATAGCTGTGACTATAAAAAGCCTATGCAAATCTCCAAGTAAAGTATTCTACTCTGGTGAAAGAGCACGTTAAGGCCAGAGTCAACAGAAGCAGCTGCTCTGATGGAGGTTGTCACAGCTAATCATGTAGATCATCCCTCTGCTTTCTGTGTTGCAGGAAAGAATGCACCTACTGCTGTATGAACAGGCAAGACTGCTGAAAACTGGGGTTTATGTACAAATTTGTGAAGCAATAGCAGGGAGTAATTTCTGCTTTGGCAGATTCAGAATTCCTTTCCATACAAAAATCAAACACAAATACATTCTTGACTCCAGAACAGCCCTACATCATGCTTTTGTACATGTACATAATAATAAGGCAAAACACACTAAAAGCATACCCTGGCAATAAATACTTTAAGACTTCATTAGAAAACCAAAAGGTCACAACTGATACATGAAAAAGTCGAATTATCTATGCTGACATTTACAACTAATTTGAACTGACATTCGCATGAAAAATACGATTCTACTGCAAGAGGTGGTCTTACCTATAAGTTTAAATGTGCCCTTTAAGCATTAATGCTGAAAACAAAGCCCTGAAAAATATCTGCAGCCCTGCCAATTACAGTTCAGTATTTTATAGCAAAACAACATGAAGCAGACAATTAGCAGAAGATTTCAGCCCCTCATTAGCAAGCAGAACCTAAGAGTAAGAGTAAAAAAAAACCCAACCGAACGCCGCCTGAGCTCTGAGGAGCAGATCACGGGCTCGATCCAGCTGTGAGATATTCAGACACCCATTCTCATGCAACCAGCTTTGCCACGGATGTGAGCAAATAAATACCAGGAGCCGATTTTGCAACACGCACAGCGACGAGCCCGAGCATCCACGCACCTCTCAAGGCAGAAGGAGAGCCCTCTGCCTGCCTGCTCGCTGTGACTAGAGACACGTTTTGCACAAAGCAGCTGATTTTTTTGTGTGGACTTACTTTAACTGTCGAGGTTCGCAGTCAACTCCCGGCAGCAAGAGCCTCGCTGCCTGCCGTACGTCATCACTATCCACGGAGAAACTGCGACGGTGCCCTGCGTGAGCCACAGCAACCCGTATCCATTCCATCAGGGGAGGCAGCACAATGAACGGCCTGGGAAAGCACACAGACATGAGTGCTACAGTACACTAGCATCAAAATAACAGGTATATGTAAAGAGAACAGCGGAGTGCGTGTGTGTGCATGTGTATATGTGTGTGAAAATATATATATATACAGAGAGACAGAGAAAGAAACAAGCAAACCGAAAGCACGGGAGAGCAAACCAGCTCAGCAAATTTCAAGCAGGTCTAAATCAAGATGTCTCACCCTGTCTCAGGAGCTGGATTATTTGAGGAGGGAAATTTATGAGCCCCATTCATTTATGAGACTCCTATGAGGTCAGTGCACCTGCTTGGCAAGCCCTCCCTTCACCCCATCCTTCACTCAGTGTATCCCCAAAAGAGGGCACATGACTGTGTCCTGCGCCAGGCAGGGTACACTCCTGCCACTTTGCAATAGGGACAGGAGAAGAAAGATGGGTACAGAGATGGGATGCCCCACCCTGAAATGCCAGGGATGGAGAGATGATGCCCTAGGAAGTCTCCAGCATCAGCTACCAATGCAATGTGCACCTCATGCTCAACACTGAAAGCGGGAACCTTTGCAACTGTACTGTGGAAGTTATCTGCAAGCAGCATCAGAACTCAGAATGGTTTGTTTCACTTTAAGTGGCATCAAACTGCTATACCTCTGGGTACCAACTGTTCCGACACTTGAGCAAAAATACACAGAACTGCCCCCAAAGTGGGTGGTGGGACTCGGAGCCACAGCCCCCATTTGAGCATAGTGGACACTATCAAAGACACGGTCCTTCACAAGACTTAGCCCCACATCCTAGCAAGAGCTGCTCAAGCCTTAGATAAAGCACACAGCATAGAGTTTGCTTCATCTATACTAAAAACTATTTGGAGACCAAGAGCAAAAAGCCAAACCTTAAAAACTAGACCTAGTTTGGAGATAAATAAAACATCTGCAGCTGAACACCTTGGAAGGTCACTGTCTGCTAGATCAAGGTGGATAAAATCCCCAGAGCAATGAAGGCTGTAGCTACTGCCCTTCTGTCCTTAACAGGGTTCTTGTCAGCTTCAACACCCAGCTGGGGTGTCCAAAACGGGTGTCTCCTCCACAGCTGTACACAGGAGACAAAGTCTGTGTGGGGAAGGGATGAGTGAAGGTTTAAAGGAGAAACCCCTCTTTATAACAATATAAAATGCTAAAAATTGTAAAATCATTAAAAATCAGTATATCTGTCCAAGAGCTACTTGAAAACTGTGCTGAAAGTCCTGTGATTAAAAAGGACTGCTGAAAACTATGTGGACACAATGAAACTGTTTCATCCACACTGTAAAGTAAATACCATGGCTACACTGGTATTTGAACACACTGATATAACATTAACAACAACAAAAAGATATGAAACTAGTAAATGACTTCTGTCCTCAAGGAATGTCTGCAATTAACCTGCTCTTATCTTCTCCTGAATCTTTTTCTTTTACCTCATTCCCTATGTGGCTTTCTTTCTCCTCCTCTTTAACTGCATATTCCTTCTGTTTATTAGCTCGGTATATCATTCTAATATTGGAAATGTTCTTATTAGTGCAGCACCATTCCCTGCTTTTGCTCCCTTCCCTTCTCCTGCTCCTTTTTGTTCAATATTGCTTTCCCTTTTTCACCTTTCCTTCTGCAGTCCTTTTTCATACAAGAAGGGAAAAAAAAAAGAAGTCTGGATTAGGTGCCCAGTAGGCAAATACTTTACATTTTAAATATATAACTTTACCACAGAAGGATCTACCCTGAGAAAAATTATTTAAGATGTTGATTCTGGAATATCCTTTTCCTATTTATGGCTCTTTATGCCATTTATTTCTCTTTTGAAGACTTGATTTTACACAGCTCTGATATTAATGTGCTTGAGGAGGGATATTTCAAAACTGCCAGAGGATAGAGAAGCCCTGAGGCCACTAACTTTCCCTAGGATGCCTGGCCCCCAAATCTCATGGGAGCTTAAATGAGCAGCCTCTTTCTGAAATACGACATTTTTAGCTGACTTGCCACTTTCATCATTATTCTATCCATCACCTCAAGACCAGGCTGCATTTCTTTCCAAGGCTTTTTGCTCTCCCCAGATCTGCCATGACCACATAAGGAGGTAGATAAGAACAGAGCATCTTCTCCCACAGCTCCTGTGAAATGGCTTCCATAACCCACCTAATTTGTCGTGATGATAGCAGCAGTCAGAGGAGGGAGAAGCAGGGGTGTATCTGCTCCTGGAAGGCGACCTGCTTCCCAGGTCACCTGTGACATGTGTCGTTAGAGCAGAAGTAACACTCTCTCAGCTTTAAGTAGCTGGGGACAAGTGATCGGTGGGAGTTGTTTTCATCACTTGCTGAGTAAACAGCAGAAAGGGAGCTGCAAATCACACTGGAAGTGTAAAAATGCATATAGCTACCTACAGAACCTGGTGTGAGGAAAGGGGAATTCAATTCTGGATTATGGTTTGCAAGAGCAAACATGGTCTGGACCAGAGAAATTAAGATAGGCTTGTATGGAGCCCTATTATAACGTGTGCTGGGTGAAGGGAAAAGCAGAGGGCTATGGCTGAATAGGGGTCTTGGGTTGGGGTTCATGCTTCCTCCTCCTCTTGTGCAGCTCACAAGCTCACCCAGCACAAAATCTCCCCTCGCCACAGTGAGGAGCAGAGCAAACAAATTATTTACAGGAACTGTGATAAATGCACTGTAAAACTGCATTTTTTTTTCCTTTCCTTGTCTTGCAAACTTCAACAGAGAAATGGAAACAAACATAGCTGTTTAATGCAGTAAGTCCCCAAAGGGAAGAGAATCAGTGTTCTGAGGAGGCAGGGGAATTTTTTCTAAAGGCCAATTTCAGCCCCTACACAAGGATGTGAGGTTCGTTCACAATACCTGCCTTTTTCCAAGGGGAAAAAAAATCCCAACTGCATATCTGAACATGTCAGGGAATTTGTATTTTGAGAAGAGAACCAAATATGACTGAGTGCAATAGGTTAAAAATACCCTTCAAGAGCCTATGCACCATGTGAATGGAATTTTTTCATTTTTAAACTGTTTGTGTGCCAAACAAGAAAGAGGAACACAAAGCTATAGGGGTGTGATAACCCACAGGACAACGTGACATCAGCAAGAAACATTCCACTTTTCAAATGACACTGTGAGAAAATGGGTTAGCCTAATGCACCGCATCAATACACTGATTTATCTCTGGTACAAAGGCAGGTAACAACCAGAAGTTTGGTACTTTCATGTTCCAGAGCAGACACACAGCATATAAGTCACCAGTTACATGCTTTGGAAATGCATATCTTAATTAAATTAATCTAACCACAGTAAGAACATGCTGGGCTTGACTGCCTGAAGAATACGGGAAGTCAGGAGCAGAAGCACCTTACCGGGGTGTGAGTCAACGAGCCTCTAGCCCATCTCTGTACCTGCACTTAGCTTTAAACTCATGCTCCCATCCTCTTTAATTCACTGCAGTTCAAAGTTAAGCATGAGCTGAAGTAATATCCCAAAATAAGATGTTTTTTGGCACAGGCTTGTGTTTTCCTGAACTGTCATCTAACAGGAAAAACATGCCAGATCAGGATGCAGAAGAGATCTCTGCACAGAGAAATCTCCATCCCACGCAAAAGAGCTGGGAAGCGGAGGAAGGATGGGGGAGGCCAGCAAAAAAGCAGATTCCAAAGCGTTGAACCCTTCCAGGTGTTATCTCTCCAGTCCTCAGCCAGGGGACAGACAGCTACTCTTGAAGCATGCCCTATCCAGGTCCCTGCTTGAATAGAAAAGAATTACAAGTGCTCCACAAACCCTCACATCCTTGGTTCCTCCCTCCACGCAGCATCCCTCCCTGTTTCTTCCTGCTGCGCAGTGCCCCTCTAGCATCTATTTTGGGAGAGCTTAGGAGTTCCTGTGTTGTGCAGATATCTGCAGACAATACCCAGCTGGCACCTTGCACAAGGGACAACCACTTGCCTTACTCCCCCATCCAGTCTATCACATGTCCTTCTGTCCTTCTCCACATCACACCCTCACATGTGGCAGGTCCCCACTGGTTCCCACCCATGCCTCTTTCTGGCACCCTCCCTTCATTGGGGCTGACAACCCCTTCATGTGCAACTGGACATCAAACCTATCTTGTCTTTTTCAGGGGCACTTCAAAATACAAAATGGCTCATCAAGAATGCGGATGTTATGAGGGGAATCCAGGGGCATTCCACATTGCTCTTCTTCTGATGCCAAACCCTCGCCCCACCACACACACATGCTCATTAAATCAACTCTTACAGAGAGGACCAGCTTGATGATGCGCATCATGACGGCACTGGAGAAACTCCTGAGGGCTAATCCTACTCAGATGTGAATTCCCACAGCTGCCTTGTGCTGTCCATCCCTCAGTTTCACTAGCTGTGGACACAGCTATAGAGATCTGACTTTGCTCTACCTTTAACACCTTCTATATGGTTCAATTATGACAATTGCTTCTGATGATTTCTGTTTGCAGAAACCGTTAGCTACTGCTGCGGTGGGTCTTGAGTTTCTCCACTCACTCCAGCCAAGGAGTGGTGACTGCAAACCTTTGTGGCAATGGCAGCCAAAGTGCTACATGCAGGTCACTGCTGTGTACAATTGCAAAAGTGAACAAGAAAGAGTTAATGGTGCTCCTGAGAAGCATAAGACTGTACTTTTACAAGAAAAATACTATCTAGACAAAGGTAGAGAGATGTTTCTGCTTGCAGATATGAGTCAGCAACTTTAACATCATAAAAAGATTTCATTGGTTTGATTAGTTGTTTATGTTTTCTTGAATGGTTTTTAAAGAAAATTCCAATGTAGAAATTGAAAAGCATCCTCAGTTCCAACAGTTTTGATTTAGAGCACATGATGAAATCACATATGCAATTCTAGACCGCTTTTAGTGTTATTGGAGGATAGAAAAACACGTTTTTTCCAATGTTTAGCATACATTTCAGATGGGATTCTGGGCTGCAAAACTCATATTTTATATTTACACCATAAGCTACTTGTCTTCAGAGAGAGCAATTACTTTCTGATGTCTTCAAAAAGCTTCCAGTCTCAATCCCACCCAGGGACTCGGTGGTGCCAACTGGAGCACCACCCAACTCCATGCAGCTATCCGTAGGCAGCTCCTCTGCTGCCCCAGAAAGCCAGCTAAGGGTAACCCAAGTAGAAAAGCTTTGAAAAAGCCAATTCTACATTCTGTTCATGCTGAAGAAACAAATCTCATTGCTCCTGCACAAGCCTTGATGAGACTCGCCTAGGCAGGTGGAGGGTTTACCCTTATGCTTTTGTGTACCAATACAACTAGATGATCTTTAAGGTCCTTTCCAAACCAAACCATTCTATGATCCTACAAGACATCAGTGCTCCAGAGTATGTACAAGGGAATCTGCAAGTCATGGGTTTTAAATTTGCATCCAGCATTCAAATGCACCATTGTTATTGCCTCTCCTGTATTAAAAATATTAATGACCAAAGTTTGAAACACAACCGAGTCGAAGTGATGACTCAGCCAGCTACCACAACAGGGAAATATTTCGCAACCAGTTTTGACATCGGATTTGACAGGGCTGGTTGTGGCATAAATTCCTGAAGAGATGCCAGCGTTGAGAGCATGGTGCAGAATGGCCCCAGTAATGCGCTGTTCTCACAGTGCTGCAGGCAATTTCTCTCTATTTAAAATATCCTCTAGCCATCCCATGGTCAGCGTAAGTCTAGATGTAGAATACGGTCCTAGCCCAGAAAGGGTATATGGCATCTGACAGTCGAGCTATGAATACTTGCCTGAACTATTTCTCATAACATGTGCTATCTCATATGGTGCAAGCAGCTGCCAACACCATTTCTGAAGGGATTATTAAAGATTCTAAGTTTGATATTTAGGAAGCAGACCTAGAGGACTTACATAAAAATGGATCTGAGATTTCTTTTCAGTAGTTCCCATTCATATCAACTCAAGTGTAACTTTGAGTTCAGCAAAGTCATGTTTTTACCATGCAAAATTTTCCATCAGACAGTGGATAAAAATATATAGGGTTACATGGGACTATGCCATACTGACACACCAAGCAGCGTACCCCTTCTTCAGGTAGAAGTTGCTAGGTTCATTCAGGTTCATAGCAGGATTTCCACATTCCCAGTGCTAGTGCTTTACCTGTTCTTCATCAGCATTCCCCATCATTCCTCCACTCTCTGTGGGCCTTTGCTGGAGACTGCCCTACCCATGGAGTTCGTACCACATAATTTAAATCAAAGACACATTTTCCTAGTTGCCTTCTTACTGAAATTGTTCTATGGGCATAATATGTACTACAGATATGTATCAGTTATGAAGATGCTTTGAAAGGGTTCAAGTTATTTTATAGTACTGGAACACTCCTTACATTAATTAACCAGGTACACTAATATGTATCCAAAGCATGAACCAAAATTCAGATAATAACCCAAAAACCTTTCCGTTAACCATCAATGACTACAGGCTATAATTTGCATGTGTGCATGTGTAAGGGACATGTATATTTTTGTGCGTGTCCACATGCAAGGCAGGCACAAAAATGAAAAGCAAGCAGTCGCCCATGGGAGTTTCCTAAGGGATTGCTCCACATACAGGGAAAAGTAGTGAGGGAAAAGTGAAACGAAGGTTAGAACCAGACACATATCCATCAACTCAATGAAGATTTGAGGAGAAAAGCTAAAGGCTGCGGGGTGGTACAGAGAGTTAATGCTCCCCCAAGGCAGAGCAGCAGAGGAAGCAGTGGAGTCATACAGGGAGTTAATGCTCCTCCAAGGTGGAGCAGCAGAGGAAGCGGTGGAGAAGGAACTTTGCTGCCTGTGTGCAGAATTAATGAGTGGTTCTGGACTGGCTGAGCTGCTGAGCTGCTGCTTCTCAATGAGTTGTTAATGGGGAACATGGAGAGTTAGGAAGGAATGAGGACTTTGTCAACATAGCTGTGGATAAAAGTGGGTAAGGAACCACTTACAGGAAAAAAACATCACACAAATCTGCAGCTACAGATTTGCGCTTTCCGGTCCTTAAGAAATTACTTGCAATAATTTTGGAAGTGTTATAGAGGCTGAGAAGCAAAATACAACCACGAGACAGATCCTTTCATTAAACCAGAAGCAGCAAGCGAGAAAGATATCTTGGCAAAAGTGGCTTCATATACAATTCTTTTATTTTTAATTCCAGGGAAAGCGAATAAAGAAAACGGCTGCCTGCAGGTGGAGGGAGCAATGCTTTTGCAGGCAATACCTGGCACAAAGAGAAATGCCTCCATCACATCATGACCGGAAAGGAGAACCCCACAAACAAGCCCACCCCACATGCTCCCTGTACCTTCATGTCTGCTAAAAAGATCGG
>JBCJKH010053991.1:86241-96606 GCA_039877255.1 Loriculus beryllinus
AAAATTAAAATCCCAGTTGGTCTCTTAACTCCATGGACCTGGCCCCTGAGGGCTTTGGGATCACACAAGGGTTTTGGTGGGGATCCCTGCCTCACTGCCCCTGTGCTCACTCTCACTCCTGTATCACCGCCTGCAACCCATCTGAAGAACAGATCGAGGAGCTGATCTGCCTGACGAAAGGCCTTGCCAATTTTATTTTGTTTTTAATTTAAGCCAGATAAACACTTCCGTAATGTATGCAACACAAGCCAACGCACAAACTGCTCTGCTGGCAGGAACAGGGAGAGGAAAAGAGCACGTTGTATGGGGTAGACACGTAGAAAACAAACTGAACAGCGAGGTGGGGGATATTTGAGGATATTTTTGTTGCTGAAGCTGGGAATCTGGAACTGGAGAGCAGGCTCTCAGAGAGCAGCAAAGGCAGCAGCAAGCCCCAGGGTGGCACTGCCTTGCAGCCCTGGATTGGGATGGGGAAGAGCTCTGGCAATGCAGCTCCATGCTGGAGCTTGTCAGCCCAGGGGAGGAACACCATGCCTTGCACACCGGCTAGCAATGGACCCATGAAACCATCAGCATACCCCAGTGTGTGGAAAGAGCCGCTATAGCTGCTTTCCACACATTTCACCCCTTCCACAACTAAAACAGCACTTCCCGTCGCTGCTGCTGTCAGTTCAGCGCAGTTTATGAGTGCAAGGTCCACATACATTTGATTTAAAGATTGAAAATATTATGTAATGCGCATGTTGGGACACAGGCCTGGTTTAAGGCAATACTGAATATTTAAAGAACAGCTTCACTGACTTCAAGCCAAAGATGTGATTTGACAGAGAAAGTTAGGCTGCTCCAGCCTGTATGGGGATGGTATATTATATACGACAACATGCAGCACACAAGTGGACAGCTGGAGTCTGCTGCACAGTCACCAGCAAAGGCTTTCTGGCTTCAGTAAAAGCTATTATCACTGCTTTTACAAATATTTACAATATAGCACATTAATTTCCAGTTTTGTGATGGAGGAGAGGAGCGGGAGGAAGAAGAAAAGCAAAAAGGAAGAAAGAGAAAATGACAGATGCCCAATGCCTACTTCAGAGAAGCTTCCTGTGGGATTTTATGGTCTAGCATGATGGACCTGATTGTCCAATCATATCTGCCTATGAGCAGACTCACTGCTTTCATAGGGATAAAACTGCACAGCATACAACATTCAGCAGGGTGTGTGACTATGACCCTGAGGTCATGGACCTGTTCTTACATGGCCATTCCCTATGACACCTACGTCGAGATTTTGCTTGTTACAAAAACTGTCCTAAAACTGCAAAATAACTTAATGATCTTTTTGCACACTGAAAAGAAGCCACACAGTTCTTTGGTCCATGTCTTTTCTCCAAAGCTCAGGAGGGAAAAGGATCTCTCTTTCTATCGCAGCCCACCCTCCACGGCACATCCTATTAGGACACTGTGTGAAGCAGCAGCAGGCTGTGTTTCTAGCATGGCAGCACCCTGCAGGTAGCACCCATGTCTGATAATGCTGGTCTGATCATCCATCCAGCTGCCCATAACTCCAATGTGTGCAGCCTGCTCTCCGGAGTCACATCTTGCACGTTGACAGCACCAGTGTTACCTGAGTGAACATCATCCGCAGGCAAAGAGGGGGCCAGAGCTGTAGACTAGAGTTGTGCTTGTCCTTCAGAGCCCTTAATGTCCTCCTTCGTCCTGCCCAGATCATGAAAAGGAAGAGAACTGCTCAGGGAACTGCACTCCAGATGTCAACTCCATGTCACGGCCAGCAGTTTTCAAAGTTTACTCCTTTACAAGCATGTGAGCCAGGTGTAAAACTCCCTTGCTTGACATGGACTCATTTCACACCTAAGTATAAAAGTCTTGGATCTTTGCATTTGCTCACAACCAGCTCTGTTGAAAACATGATTTATAACCCTGATAATAAAACCACAGTCTGTCCAATCAGACTGCTACCTGGTAGCCGTAGCCATCCTGCATCCTTTCCAAACTTTAGCTATGTTTCTCTTCCTACCTCCTCGTTTCCTCTGGTGTCTGCACTGAAGAGATGGATTGTTACATCTCACGCCAGCCTATGTCTGTAAGCGCATGAATGTGGGTGAACACGAGTAGTTGAACTGTATCTCCTACACCACAGCAGACTGCCTCCAGCCATCCACTCAGTCAGCCGCCCCAGCCATCCCTACACTCTTGATTTCAGCTACGCAGTTCCTCCATGTTTGCTGTACCTCTGGTGCTGCATCAATCTCTTATGTTTCAAAAGTGAGCTGAGCAAAAACTGCCCGAGTGAAACTTTTCCTCAAATGATTTATTGGAGGTCTTTGCATTATTAACTCAAGATGACCCACCTATACCTGGAAAGGAGTGCACAGAGAGTTAGGTGGGTGCACACTATAAAGCATTTAGTACATATTTCACTGTCCACAATGCTCTTAGCACAAAGTGACTTCCTACATAAAGCTATGCTATTCTTGGCACATAGTATATGCCAGGTTCTAGAGCCAGCTGCCTGAGGCTGTCTGTGCATTTGAGATGCCATAACCCACAGTCAGTGGAGCATCCCACATGCAACAGATTCACCACTGAGCTCATCTTGCAGAAACCTCCCCATCTCTGCCATCTCCACTTGCCCATACCACGTCCCTATGTGAATTTGCTGCTCCCAGCAACCCTTTCTTTTCCTAACAGCCAACTGTCTAACCCACAGAAGAGTAAATGAAGGAGCTGTGGTCCCAAACTCTGAATTCAGTGCCAAAAGAGAGGACCAGGATACAAGCAGCCCATTTCCTGACAGTGGCTTCCCTGTGGCCTCCCACAGATCATTTAACCTTTTATCTCCCCTCATCCCACCGTCATGAGAAGTTTCTATTTATATTACAGAGTAGCGTTCATGTGCGATTTAGTGTTTGCAAAGCCTTTGAAGACTGAGAAATTAGGGACTGGATACATTCCATGAAGAAGCCACAATAATAATTAAACCTTCTCAAGTTCACATACCTATTGTAACAACACTATTACCTTCAAAATCTCCAATCTAATATGGCAAGCATGATGTTTGTGTTTGATTCCTCTTAAACCACATCAACTCCAAACAAAACAAGCTTTGACTCGGATGAGCTATTCATCTCCAGAGCCTTCCCTTTGCAGACTGCTACTGCCTTATGGACCACTGTTCCCAGATTTTCTTTGGACTGACCTAGACCCATGTGCTCAAACACTGAATTTAAGAGCCCCCCATGGCTGAAAAGACCAGCTGAAGAGTGCTCACCCTGGCCTGTCTGATCGTCTTTGCACAGCAGAGACAGAGAGGACTGCAAATCTAACGAAAGGAAAATGCTCTTTTAAGACCAAGTGTGGTGTCATGCACAGCAGTTCAGGGGTGAAGAAGAGCCTGCTCCTCAAGGGTGATGTACGTGAGGGAGTCCTGTGCCAATACAGTGGTGTACCAGAGAAGGCTGACAGAGGACTGGAGCTCCAGCACCCCCCACCCACCAAGGCGATGCCTTTTGCCTCTAATCATCAAACCTGAGTGGGCTCAAATGCATGAGATAGAGGCCCTGGAGGAAGAAAACCACCTGCATGGGGATAAGACTCTGGCTCAGCCCCCAGGAAGGCAAAGGTGGCTGAATCTTACCTGTGGGGAGAGCCAGGGAACCCCCAAAGGAGTGCTGACAGCAGACGGGGGCCAGGAAAGTGATAGCTGCCTCTGTTCAGCCCCATGGTCAGCATGGCAGTGAAAGGGAAGGTAAAGCATTAGCAGGGTACAGACTGGTATTTTCAAATTATCTTCCCCCCTGCTTCATTTCACTGATAAATAAATGTATTGCTTTATGGTTTACGATAGGGGGTATCTCAGGGGAAAGGGGAGAAAAGTAGGGGGTCATTTGGGGCTATTTAGAAATTCATAATCCCTTTCATGCACAGACAGGGAATAGAGGCTCAGGTCAATCACTCAGAGGGAGCTGCAAGAGGAACAGAGAGGCTCGGAAAGCCTGCAACCAGCTAGCATCTGTCTTGTGCTCACTGAAGGGAGATCTCAACAATTTCTCTTTTTTATCTGTTACACACAGAGCAGATGATGTATGGATTGCAGTGAGGAGCCTCAAATGAAAGGTCCAGAAAGCGATGAGAGAGCGAGGACATGGAGATCTTGTGCAATAACCCAGTAGAGGGTCCTCATAAAGTAGATCTGTCACCACAGGTGGAGAATGCCCACACAGGTTGCCTGTCTATGGCCAAACCCTACACTGAAGGGAGCACTATGATCTGAATTCAGGTTTTGGCTAGTACCTCCACTTAGCTCAGGAGCACACTGCATGAACCAAACCATTCACAGGGACTAAGCTTTGGCCTTTCTCTACAATGCTGCTTAATCTGCAAAAAACATCTGACAAATAAGGTTTTTGTTCTGGCAGTAAATAAGTAGATCACTTAAAATCGACCCTCCTTCAGGTGCCACTTTTCCAGCAAGCACCTTTACCCTGGTATTTGCTCCTAAGCCTAAGTTTAACCTCTTATTTACAGGACGTGAATTGGCTTGTATGGCTCCTGCAGTGCTCCTTCCTGTTGGTTGCAGAGGATGAACAGGTAAAAGAGGATGCCAACTTTCATCATCTCCTCAGCTGGGGCTGAGAGGAGAAATGAAAACCAGTACTGTTACGTACAATCAAATTCTGACTTATGCTTAAGCAGTAATCCTTCCTTTCATCCCTAAAAGTGTGCCGAGATCTATTGGGAGACTGTTAATATGGAAAGATATACATTCAGAACTGTGGAGGCCAAGAGGGGATGATGGGTGGCATTTTTCTAACGGCAAAAAGGAAAACCTTGCTGAGACCTGAAGTGGAGGAAGTACCAGCCTGAGCATCACAGCTGAGAGGCACTCTACGAGTTAAACACCATTCAAAGGGCAAAAAACTGTGAGATCAGCAGTGCTAAATCACATCCACATCTTCAGATTATCCCAGTTTAAACTAAAACATAGCTACTCATTGTGGTTAACACCCAGAGCAATGCCACCACCACCAATCACCACAGTTTGTACAATATTGGGTGGCAAACTTCTCACCATAGCAGACTGCAGACTGGCCATCTTTGGACTTAAAGCAAGCAGTTTTCTGTTCTAACCTGAAGACATGCATGAAGACATGGTTTGGATGACATCCTAAATCACAGTTAATCCCTATGTGAGACTCAAGGGACACAACCTTTCTGCAGCCCTATGCATTGTGTGCCTCAGCCGAGGGGGGTTGTCTGAGATCCACCATACACAAAGACCTTACATTCTTCACCTCAAAGCAGTGAGGAAGGAATATTTCTTAGTGACAGGATTGGTGCTAAGCCTCTGCTCTTCCTTGTTACTACCTACATGTACACACAAGAGAAAGAGGGTCCTCCTCCATCCAGCAAAACACCAGTGACTTCCAGTTATGAACCTCATCTCTTCTGCATCTGGGCAGCAGCATTTTTAAATGGGTGATGAGTAGGTTTGTTGGAGTGTTATGCCATTAAATACAACCTAAATGTTCGTGGATTGCAAACATGCATATAAAGAAGTTAGAAAAAATATTCAAAGGTCAAAATGAAATATCATGGAACCTCTCAACAGCCAAAGCTCTTCCTAATACTCCTCTTTTTCTGTTCAGTCTACTAATTTTTCCTCATCTGAAGGGGATGAAATAAAAGAGAAGAACTAGAAATCTAGAAGAATCCCCAAAACCTTCTGAACCACTCCCCAAACAAATCTATTCCCTTTCTCCTCTAGCTCTGGTCTGGAAATACAGAAAACTTAGGAGAAATTAAGGGGGGAAAAAAAGTCTCATGAAATATTTTCTTTAAGATTAAACAGTGAAATACTGTCAGGCTGCTGTTTAAAATCCTATTATTTTTGCTGTGCTTCAGTTCTTCCCAATGTTCTCTATATAATAACCATTTCAAATGAAATTAAATTATTTTAAAACACACTGTGGTAGGCTATTACAATTCCTGAATACTAAATGCCAATGTAACATGGGCCAGATTTATTGTTGTTCCTTAACTTTGTGCCGTGTTCATTATATTTTAATGAATAAGGTTTCACATTAATTTTTCAAGCCTTTTCTTTGGAATCACGCATTACACTGTAATTGCATTGCAGAATTAGGTCTCTATTTACATTCTCCTCCTAAGTCCTGGAGATGAAACCTTCCTTTGATTTTTTTTTCCCCTAAGTCAGCAACATCTCCTCTTCCTCCTGTTTTCAGGAGAGCGCCCCAGGGACAGTGGTGCAGTGGTATTACCTCCCCTCTCCTTTGCCAGGCAAGGCAGGGCCATTCCAGTGACAACCAGTGCCCGCTGCCTGCCAAACCTAGGAGATGAAAGCAGAAGCAGGGTTTGGGGGGGATCACAGCAGCATCTCAGTCCAGTTGTACCTGCCTGGCTGTGAGGAGCCCTCAGTGGCATCCTGGGTTGACCTCCTCTTCTGCAGAAAGTGCTGCCCTCCCGCTATGGTTGTATCCAGCATCCCACCTTCCCCCAGTTTTCTCTAACCTCTGTCACCGCTCAGGGAGATGCAGCTCACCTAAATGGTATTTTCTATTAGGAAGACAGCATACCTGAAAAATGGAAGGGGGCTGACAACTGAGGGTCAGCACATGTAGGGCAAGATGAAGGTACCACAAGATGCAAGGCTTTTCACCTTGTGAATCCATTTTCCACCTGGACCGTATTGCAAAGAAACGTGAGAAGATTTGAGCTGAAACCCAGGTGCTGGGCAGTAAACTGGGCCCATTTGCCACCTGCCATCTTACAGGACACAGATTTGATTTCCTGCTCTCAAAGGCTCCAGCAGGTCAGCAGCCGTCCATGTCACTACATGGAGGAAGCTGGGCAGAACTGAGTGCAGGGGAAGCCTTTCCTCTGCATGCAGGCACTTGTTAATTCTAGCTGTTCCCTGTACTTGCAATGTTTTAATTATTAATGTCGATAAACTATAGCAAATATCATTCGATTAGAATTGCTTTGTTTGCTTTTTTTGCTTTTTTTTTTTTTTTTTCTGAGACAAAATTACATTGCTTTATTGCAAGATCACTCTTTGTCCTTGTTTTTTGTACTCTTTTGAAGAGAACAGAAATCAAGCCCTGGCTCCTGGGATATTGCAACTGGTGGAACATTGTGAACACATACCCAGGAACTGCCTCCTCTGTCGATCCAGTAGGCCAAGCTTCTGTCCTTACCACCCACTCCTGATGCTATCTTCTTCTCCTCTTCACAAGTGCTACCCTCTTGATTCCCTCCTATCCCCAGAGAGTGTCCCTCATCACCTTTATTCATCCCCACATGAGCAGGGGCTTTTAGATACCTAAGCCTTCCCTCATATCCCACCTTCTCCACACCAGAGCTTGCCATATCCTTTTTCCTCTCCATAACACCACTTCTAAAGCTCTCCATCCCCCTCACACCACCAGGGTAATGATAAATCCTCCTTTGCTTACTCTTTCCCTGCCAACGTGCTCTGATCCCCAGGTGTTCCCTGCTGGCTTCTCCCCACTGTTCAGGGTTTCTGCCCCCACGCTGTGGCTTCCCAGCCTCCCTCCATGGCAGAGGAACTGCTATAATCTCCAGGTCACAGCCTCTGCTGATGCCAGAGACAGATACTCAAGCACTGAGCAAGGGCAAACCCCTTTGTACCTCCCACCCCTCCGTTTTCCTTACATTTCACAACCTTCTCCCCAGATTCATGGGGTTTTGAGCACCGACATGCTGCACCTCCCTCCATATTTCACAACTCAGCTTTGAACTCTGCATTGCACTGCTCCGCAGCAAAGATTTCTACCCAGCTGAGCATCAAACCTTGTGAGCTTTGCCAATTACCACTCCTCCTACTGCTTCTCCCCTGACATGCATCTGCTTGCAGCAGCTAGGGAGGCACTCTCAGCGGTTGTCCAGAGGGCTTTCTGGAGACCTACCAGCATGCTGGAGGTGCCAACCTCTCTGACAGCTGCATCTAACTCCCACTGATGCGCTCTTTCCTTCGAGTTGGCCACCCTGAAGAGTGTTTTGCCTGTGTTTGCAGTCAACAGACACACAGAAGGCAAACCCTACTAACCAAGTGTTTGAATCTAAGCTAAGACTACTTAGGGATTACAGATTTCTGGGAATCAAATTTAAAAGGGGGAGAGGGAGTAGTAAAGGAGTTTGGTTTCATACAGAGGCTCAAAAAAATACAGGATGAATTTTAAAAAGTAATCCTGAAATATCCACAGATTTACTTATTTATTAAAACACAACCAAATGTACCTCTAGAAAGAGAGCTGTATCGTGCATAATTTAGTTGGCACACAGACAGTAGTGTTGTGTGCTTCATGAGCATGAAGTAAATAAGCATAAATTACTTAATTTGAATAACACCAAACACCTGATTCCAGAGGCAGCCCAACACTTCACACTAAGGCATGTAAGTGCTCTTGGCTTGTTGCTGTTTCATGAAAGCAGAGAAAAATTAGCAAGCTGAAAACAGAAAATCATTCTGTGGCTTGCCGACAAACATCCATGATGTATCCACGTGGCTTATAAGCAACAAGTAAACTGAGGCCTGACAGTATGATGGAACTACAGAGAAGACTCCCACTGCTACAGAAAGCACCAAGAAAATGAACGTGAGATCCCTATGCATGATGTTTATGATGCTTGTAACACAGGATTCAGTAGTAAGAACAGCAGGAAGGTGAGTGGCCTGTATTTTTGAGTCCTTTCAGTTGCTCCCCAAAATCTCATAACAGATCTCAGGAAAAAATGCTTGACAGTATTCCTGACAGACCTCAGGGAAAAAAAAAAAATCAACCTATTTTTGTCTGAACATTTCCTTTTTCCCCACAAATTGTTTCATATCTCTAACTATACCATAAACATGTGATTGGAAGGCTTTTCTCTTAATAAGTTTAAAAAAAGGCACTTCTCCACATCATATGAGGATTCACGTGGCTTTTGCCTCCTACAACTCCTTTGTGCTCAAACCAAAGCTTTCGGATTTTGACAGATATCACAGATTCTCACATTTCTTAAAAAGTATTTTGATTAACAGCAAATAATTCATCTTCCAAGGGCAAATTCCTTTGGTGCAGGTTTCAGTTGTGGTTCTTTCCTCTGCTGGAACTGAGAAGGAAAGGCAGGGTGAAGGACTCTCTCTAACACGGGTAGAACTAACTTCACTTCAAATTTGTGACAGTATTTCCTTTGCTTACTGCAGCTTTCAGCTTTTTGCCTGCCCATCTCAAAACAGGCATCCCAGTGAAATGAGACGGGACACCAATATAACAGACATTTGTCAGTCTGGCCAAGCTGTGAGGTGATCTCAAACACAACAGAGAGAAGATGAAATAAAGCATCTTTCATCTTCAAAATTAAGAGCAGCGTAGGAAAACAAGTCATAGGTGTTTTTATGAGACTGCATGAGACTCCCTTCCTCCTATGGCTTCAGCTTCCAAACTAGCCATGGAACATAAACACGGCCTCAATGTCTCCTTCAACGTCACATTTGCCCCCTCATCTCTTCTCCATATAAACAGGGAATGCAATTAATTGACTTTGCTTTACTTCGAGGAAGGAAACCCAAACATTATCAATGGCCTTGTACTTACTGAGTTCAGCAATGCTCCCCACACGGGTAGCAAGTAAAGACTGCTCAATGGTCCTCAGCTCTGACTGGCTGAACATCTGCACTTCCCCAGGCTTGTTTGACCTTTGCTGGTCTTTGTGAAGGTTCAGGCTGTCCGGCAGGCAGAGAACACCTACAATGGATAAAAAGAAAGGAGAAATCCATTGTAATTTCAGCCACTATGGATGACTTGGTTGCCACCACCACATCACTCTGGGGACATTCCAAGACACAGAGTGTGTGTGGAGAGCTCAAAAACAGTCAACATTTATAACTCAGTGTCCTCGATGACTTCTATGACCTCGATGACTCTTGGAAGTAGCCCTCATTAGCTCTTCTGAATATCCTTAAGTCACTTACAATGTCAATTAGGGATAACTCTAAGGAAAATCCTAGAGAATTGCCCAAGAAGGATATCAAGAGGGTTCCAAAGAAGCCTCCTAGAAACTACTTGTAAATACAAATTTATTAGAAAATGGTATCTCAGCAACACAATTCTTAAGGATTGGCTTTAAAATTATAAGACAGATGATACATTTACAGGAATCTCCTCTAAGGAAAATTCCATCAATTGCCAAAAAAATGGACAGTGTCAAGATGCTCAGAGTGTCATTGATGTGCTCATTGAATTTCTCCTGTAAATACAACTCCTGACAATTGAGCTGCTTTGGCTTCAAAAGCACATTATGCAGAAGCCCTTACAGCAGTAAATT
>JBCJKH010053992.1:4475-29992 GCA_039877255.1 Loriculus beryllinus
TCTCCAGGCTGGATGTGGTTGTAGGCAACCTGATCTAGTTGAAGATGTCCCTGCTCATTGCAGAGGGCTTGGACTCATGATCTCTGAAGGCCACTTCCAATCCAAACTATTTTATGATTCTAACACTAGTAAAAGGGTGTATATTTCCATTCCAGGACTCACTACAAAACGGTCGTACAAATAATGAGACAACGTAATTCTGCTCCGTGTGGAAGTAGAGAGAAGTTACGTGATAGCACACCCATGTCTTTTACAAGGAAGTGGAGTTAAAAGAGCTGCATTGCTTGTTAACTAAGTGGAAGTTTGGGTTTAGCTCTGTTCTTAATATTAGCTACCATTAAGTCTGTGATGACCAGTGTGTATACACAAGAGGCTGAGAATTGAACAGCTCTCCTGTGTCTTGTTAGCTCAAATGTGAAATATTGCTCTTGTTCATTGTTGGAATATAAGCCATACGAACTGTTGTCATGTGGTCCTAATATGAACATGCCTTGGTGTTCCTGAAGGAATAAAATATGTATTAAACATATAGTTTTGGAAGAGGACTATTAGGCTTGTATGCAAATTGCAGTTCAACTTGATATGATGATGATGTATAATTTTGTTGGAGGTAAAGATAAGAAGGAAAACTGTGACCTGTTAGGTCTAATCCCAGCCCTGAAATTATGCTTTTTTACTGCTTAACATAATGTACTAAGCCACTGGACAAAAATATTTCTATTTATACAACCTACTTGCTTCACTGAGATTGCTTGAAAAGCAGATTAAGAAACTGCAGAAAAGAATGAAGTAAATGAGAAGTATTACCACTGCAAGTTTGGAATATGAAGTATAAAAAATCAGTATACCAAAAGAGACAAAAATGACAGGGTGCTACTTTAGTATCACCTCTTTCTAGGAGTGGGGGAAAAAAAGCAAACTTACTCTATAGGCAATGCAAAGGAAGTGCTCACACGCATGCCTCTGATTCAGGGAAAATCTTTGAAAGAGCGAGGTTAAAAATGGCCAATATGCCACGAATTTTGGATTAAGTTACATTGATAGCAACTAAAATCAGCACACTTAAAAGTAAGAACATTATGCAGAAATACAGTCAAACAGAAATTGCATGGACAAACATTGAAAAACACATGCTTTGAATGGCTGGTGTCAGCTAGTAGGTGAATGGTGTTGCTCATAATGTAGGGATTTATGGCAAGTCCTGACTTCAAGACAGTTTTTACAAATCTGTTTTGCAATTTGGTATAAAGACAGGTCTGTTTGGCAAGTTTCATGTAATCTGACCAGCATGTGGAAATTCAACAAAGCAGGAGCAAAATTCAGCAGGAAGAATCTGAGAGTGAACAAATCAAATACTCATTTTGCTCACACATCTCATGTTGCAGTCCTTTTAGAAGTTAGGTTTGGCACTAATTTCCGAGGTTTTGTCCTAGAATGGGGACAATTAAATCCAATTATCTTGATTTTTGTTCTGTTATTGCAATAACAAACCATGTGACATACATCAATACCAAAGTAGTATTGCATAAGCTACCATGCAAAAGCTGAAAGTAGCTCTGTGACATACTTGTCACTGTGCTAGAGCACATGCCTGACGCTGTGATAAACACTCTACAAAGCACTTGCTAAGACAGCCCTTACCCCTAAGGAATTTACAGCCAGGGAGACAGAAAGAGATAAGATAAGATGCACCTGGTAACCAAGAAGTGATGCTATTTACATTTTTCTTTTTTGTTTGCTTTCTTTTTCTAGTGTTTCACTCCCTGTTTTATAATGAGGTGCTGGATTGGTTGATGTGACACTTGTGAGTCTCTAGGAAGAATTTGATTGAAGAAGAGTGGTGGCTGGCACTGAGTTTGGGAAATCATACTTACAAGATAGGCAGCAGAAAGGCAAATGTAAAACCAGTGATGTTTGGAGATGATACTTAAAAGTCCAGTCCCTGTCAAACACTGAGCATTTTGACTCCTGACAAAGAAAATGAGGGGAGTATTATTCAGAAAGGGATAAGAACCTCTGAATGCTCAGAGGGTGATTATTTTTTTCTATTCAGATATTTAATGCATAACCCAGTCCTCCTCTCAACAGCACAGCCTTTTGATGAACAGCGAGTAACTGTCACAACACTGGAATAAGAACTCAAGTGATGCTGTTTTTAAAGATTTTAATTTGCCTTGGTAGCATCCAGACTAGATACGAGGCCTTGTTTAAGTTCCCAAATGTCATTAGGTTTCTCAGGGTTATTGCTATGCTACTAGACTTGCTGAAGCTGTTCCAATCCTTTCCACTTCTCATTAGAGCACTGCTGTCACTTTCTGCATCTACGTGTTCCCTGGTTTCCTTCAATATACTCCATCCAAACTGTCTTCAGTATTGCTTCCCCCTTTCTCCTCCCTCACTTTTCCCTTTTTCTCCTCCTGGAAGCATAATATCATCATGTGAAATTCATGGCGAAGTTTTCTGATTCCTTTTACCCACCCGTACTCCCTTCTCTCAGTAAGTGCTTTATATGACTGTACCTTGCAACATCAACCAAGTCACATTACATCTTTTCCAAAGGGTTCTTCGCCACTTGCAAAGGTTTTTAGTAGTCTCAACTTGATCATCTTATATTCTGCATTTAATTTTGTTCGTGATACTGAAAAATAACAGTCTTGCAACTCACTGGAAGTGAGTCTCACCTGAACCTCTGTGTTTTGAGTCAAAAAAGGTTTGATTTTGTTATCTGAATCAACTTGGCTCCTATCATCCTCTCCCAGTTTAAAACTGGCTTTCCCAATGAGAAATTAAAATAGTATCATAGAATCAGAGAATCATAGAATAGTTAGGGTTGGAAAGGACTGGTTCTTCTGCCTCTCTTGCTAACAGCCTACTCCCATAAAAAGTGGAATAGGTTTAAATATATAGCACAGGCTACAGTCTTGCAAGAAATTTGTAACACTTGTAATATGCAAATATACAGTGATAGACAAGCAGGTAAGGCTGTGATATCTACCTCAGTGCTTACTCTATATTTCCAGTTTAGTCGGCACAGACCCCCAATTACAACATGCTTTTATGGTTTCTTACTGTAGCACAGTAGGTGGCAATGATTATGAATTAGGTTGAATGTTGCTGAGATGCACTATAGCTGTTAGAGTACAATATTTATGATAGTTTTGAAATAGTATATCTATAACCAGTCTAAAAACTCTTAAGCATGCCCTCAAACATGATTAGCAGTAATTTATCTGGACAGAACATGAACAGATAAGCACCTAAATTGACATAGTTATACTCAAAGCAAAAAAGAATTTGATTAATATAAAGCACCTGTACTCTTTAAATCATTTTAAAGATGGCATCTGTTTTCTTCTGAGATTAAATCTATGTAGTATCAGTATCTTACCTCTAGCTTGTGTCTAATAATCTCAGAAGTAGCATAAAAGAAGCGTGAAAAGGAGTGGATTTGAAAGAGGAAATACAAAGACAGCAACACATATGTTTTCACATAAATTTATCTGAAGAGCTTTGGAAGAATTTTTCCATGGCTTTGAAAACAAAAAGTAAGGATCAGATGCTTGGATGATAAAAGAGATGTGAAAACAGTAAAGCAAGAGGCAGCTTTTCGTCATCGTCATCACACCTTATGCAGTACAGAACATGGGGAACTCTACTGGTTTCTTTTCTCAATTGACAGCCATATTTATTCAGTCTTTATTATTTATTTATTCTTTTCTTCACCTGCTTTGTGTCTAATGTGTAGCTTGTCTGGAGAATAAGATTTGAGTTTGATGTTAATATTTTACATAGACCACTACAATTTCTCTGTCGTCTTCCCAAATTTCAAAGGAAAACGTGTCTTTGAAAACAGATCAAGAGAAGCAGCAACACTGTCCCTGAAGAAGGATCTCTTGCAATTCCAGGGGTGTGGAAATAAAAAATAAAATAAGAAATTTTACTGGAAGAATGAATAGTACCATCGTATGCCCTGTGTGCTTTATTAGACTGTTGATGTGACTTTTGCACATTTACAATACAATGTCTATAAGCCAAGAAGTGATGTGGGTTTATAGAAAAAGCTGAAAAGATTTTTTTCTGCTGATGGGACTATTGTGATATTTAACATCAGGGAGCCAGTCACCTTACAGCAAGTTTTATTAAGCATTTTGTTCAAAGGTAATTGAGGAGGGAGTCAGGACCTCTAATACAGATGTTAGGAGAGCATCTTAATTGCACAGAGAGTTCATTATGGTTTCTTTCTGAAACAGAAGAATGAGTAAATGACAAAGGGGGAAAAGAGAGAAGCACACACATTGTGTGCATGTAAGACTCAATACAAATCCCTTACTATGGCTTGAGTAATTTCCTCTTGTACTGCAGAACTGCCAGCCAGGAAAATACAGTTGCATTTGTCTGTTTGTCCTTGCATAATGGTAGGAAAAATGTAGTGGTAGTAAAGGAAACTGCAGAGTAATTAGTCTATCCTTTCTTAGAGCCACTTCAGTTTTTAATTAATTTACAGATAAAAATGCTGATTTAGAATTTTATGTAAAACTAATCAAAGAAACTGCTTGATTCAATCAGATGACAGCCAAACCACTCAGATTCAAAGCTCTTAGTCGCAAGTTTCACTGCTTCTTCACAGACTGTCTACAGCAGGCTCCTAACTAAAAGACCTGTGTTAAATACATCTAAAGATAGATATTGAAAATGCCTTTGTGTGAACATCTTTTCCAAGCAGAACAAGGTCAACTCAAGTGGATCTCACAAATTACATGTAAAGACTGGATTTACCTTGCCTAACTTCAGGTGTATGAAAAGTCATTAGGTCAAGTCTAAACCAATCCTACAATACAGGGCAGAAACAGGCACTTCCAGAAGATGATTCATCAGTTCCAAGATAGGTGTGAAGATCCATCCCTTAAAAAGCCTCTGGAGTTGCCAGTTTCCCTGTGTTGGCTGTAGATGGAATTGGGACAGAACTTGCTTTTAGAGAGCTGACCTGTGAAACGCTATTCCAAATCAGGTACACAGAAGTCATTAGTGCAGAAAACAAAATGTTCTACACATTTTTTACTTTGGATGTAAGACAAACTTTTGAAAAAACACAGGAGTGAAACAAATACTCTTGGAATTTTCTGGTGGAGGTAATGACTGATATTTATGTTCATGGAAAGCAAATCTGGGTTCAACAGAACAGGTTCTCCTTTGAGCCCTAGTCTCTGCAGAGCTGTACTGTATGTGATGCTGCAAATACATCAATAAACTCAGGCTGGGGCCCAGTGCTGTACTTTCAACCACTGGATAACAGTACAGACAATACTGTCTACACAGTATTTTGCTTAATTCAGTTTCCTCCACTTGATTCTGTACTATCTGCAGAGCCATTAAATACAGCATTTCTACCCGCCTGTTCCCATTGAATAGAATAGGAAAAGAATCATGACTAATTATCTATTACCTTTTCTATTTTAGGAAGTAAAAATACATTCTTATTTTAAGAATATAATCCACTTAAAGGGAGTTATCACTCGATTTGAGTAGAAGCTGTGCTATCAACCTAACACCACAGCAATTTTTGGTAATGTTGAATTTAGATAATATGGTATAATTTCATTTCAGACAAACCTGTTCCTACTCAATGCGCTGATTCAACAAGAACATATTCTATCTTAGTTTTATTCTTTTCCCCCAGCCAAGTCCCACATCAAAGCATTCTGACTTTACTGCAAATTAGCAACTTGAAATAAATGGAATCGCTCATTCTGAAACGGGTGAAGATGAGAAACATTCTCTGGCATATGCCTACTGCCTAGATTTAGCTTGGAAATTCATACCCTCCTGACAAACACTTCTTTGTCTGATAGCGTGGATGTAAGTTGTTTAGTAAGTGGGAAAGCATATGCAATTTTACATACAAGTTTGTTATCAACAGTGCTTGACGGCATAAAACTAGGATAATGGCATAGAAATAGAAATCTTTGTTAATGTTATGTTTTCCAAGAAAATTACTCTTTGTATCCAAGTCTTAAAAATGCTGCAGCAGAAAGATCATCCAATCTGACCATCATCAAACATTATTTGATGCTGCTTTATACTTCAAATATATATATATATATATATATACTACAACTTGACACCCTGTTTGGTTTACCCTTTGCTGAGATGGAGGTTTTACCCTGAAATGACCTCTTTGGCTTTGCAGTGAATTGTTTTAGTAAACAGATGGATCATTTTACTCAAAGGAAAAACCTTAAAATATTCATTTAGGTCTGCAAATCATTTCTCTGAATGAGAACAGTAAATTCTAAGTGCCGGAGGGTTCAAACCTTTCAGGAGTTGGAATTCTGCATGAAATTGGGTTGTTAGTGTCTTGCCTTTATTTTATGCGATTCGTTCTTTGTACTCCATGAAACTATATACAAGAAAACCTTTAATTACTTACTTCATCGAAACATTTGAGGAGTTGTATTTATTTCACTTTATTGGCATCTTTGTGGAGCAATCTGTGATTGCACTTAGTACAACTGTGTCATATATTTCATTGCAGGATTTGTTTTCCAATCTTACTTGTAATCAACTGAAGACATTACTTCATTGAAAGATATGAAAATTCCCTTAACTTTTCTAATTAGAAACATGAGCATAATCAGCTTGTGTTGTAGCCTATAAACCACAAAACAAAGAGGTGTTAAAGGAGTAATTCAGTCCCATTTTGTGGGTACAGACTGTCATGTTTTGGATCTATGTTCATTTTTGTCAGTAGAATAGAAAATAATCTTCTGCAAGCTGTGGCATGGTTATAGTTGCAGACGCAAACGAAACCTTTTAAATTAGTTGTAGTATATAAAATCTTTGAAATAGTGATATTCATCTCCTAGATAATATATTATTTAGTATCAGTTGCATGATTTGTAGAATTTAAGATAGAAAAGAGAACTTAATTAACCAGTTTAATCTTATAAAGTCCATTTAAATTTCACCCATTTAGCCCATGTACTGGGCTTCATAAGACAAGCTTATATTTGCTTAAGGCTTTCAGAAAAACACCTTGTCTTATTTTACAGAGAATGAGAAATGAAGACCCCACTTTTCCCCCGACTCATCACTACCATGTTATTATAGGTGGTTTGTAATAGTAATAATTTGTAAATATTGGTTCCAGAAGCTGGTATCTGATTTCAAAAGAAGAGATCTATTTCACGTGTCTTACTAAACGTATTAACAGTTTGGCATAAATGCACCCAGAAAGCTTTTTATCTGTTGTTATTTTTTTTCTGTGGGTAGAAATACAATGTTCCTAGTTTTTCCAGGATATGACCGAAATTAGACTTTAGTATTACTCTAGAAGTCATACCACAAACCTCATGATGTAGAATTGTTATGCCCTGATTTGAACACAACAGTGTTTCAGATGGCCAATTCCTGAAGAATGAGTGGACATGTTATTTTGCATATGGACTTGGAGCCAAATTTATGGTTATGGAATCTCAATCAGACTCCCAGGACTGTCACCTGCACAGTAATAGAATATTAAAGAGACAAGGCCTTTCAGTTTTCCTTTCTGCCTGTTAATGTTATGTGCTTGATTGTGAAAGCCAGGGAAGATTGCTATGCTGTAGAAAAGGTTACCATCCCTGGATTAACTTAAATTTATTCTATACCAGGACAGTTTTCCATTCCCTTCACTACCCCTCCCCCAAGTACTGAGACCTGTGCTCTACGTAAAGTGTCATATCAAGTATGGGAGCATTTGGACAAGGAAATAACATGACTGCTATATTTCATTACATTGTTAAAGTCCTACAGCAATCCATATATGTTTGTGTACCAAGATGCTAGAAATATGTCCTCTCCTTTCATTAAGATGGCACATCCATTGTGCTCTTTTCTTCAGTTTCTCCACTATTCAAGTGAGAAATCAATGTTAAATCAATAGGTTGTCTTGAATTCAGTGGGTAACAAAAGAATACGCTATTTCTTCCAGATGTCTTGTTTCAGCCATTGGACATGATACTAACCTTTTTATTAAGAAATGGTTACATATAATTGGGACTAACATTACCTGTAATACATTACAGGTTTAGAGTAGTGATAAGAGACAGTTTGTGAATGTTACTTTGGTAGACAACATCTTCCAAAAAAATAATAAATTTCACAAAGCCTTGGCATCACCTTATTTCACTGATAGGAACTCTGATCACTGAGCAAACTGTTTCCTGTAGTTCACATGGTAAGTTTAAAACCTAAACCCAAACAAACAGAATAAACCCAACTACAGTCCTCGTCACAGCAAAGCATATTTCAAAGCGAGCTACGTTATGCTATTTGAAATTTATCTTCGCTGTGGCTTAAATGACTTTGTTAATCAGAGATATGGCAAATCATTAAAATGTTGGGGAAGAAAACAGATGGACTCCAGCTTTTCATACGTATCTGTAAAGTGGCAGGCATTCCTCCCACACCTGCTCTCAGGCAGTGGGTTGTCACCTCAAGCTACTGCCAGCTTACGATGTGGAAGAGCCAAGAACGTCAAATCCTCTAAGGATTAGCCTAAATCCACACAGTAGTCTTGAGTGCTAATGTTTGCCTTTAACGTTTATTACCACATCTACACACATTCATTTGGAACTGATGCCACTGTGTCATGCAGAAGCAGGACGTTTCTGCCATCTGAAATGATGTTGTGTCAAAACAATAGGACGTCACCTATTGTATAACAATTTGCCTCATAAAAAGATCTTAGACTATTCAAACCATATGTCTAGTGCACTAAAATTGTCCAATTTTCAACTGTGAAGCATACTGTGTGCTTGAGGATGGAGGAGACAGGTTGGTTTTGAACAAAAGCAGCTCTCCAGAGAAATACATGTCCAAACTGTAATCAAGAAAATCCTTCATATCTCCTGTTAATTGGTGATTTGCCCTGCATATTTGATGGGAAGATTTATGGCTTCAAGCAAAAATCTCTTTCAAGGGATTCTCAATAAAGGTTTAAGGGTGGGATTTTCAAGAATACCAACGGGAGTTCTTTCAGTGGCACTTGAAAGCACTTTTGAAACTGTCACATTTCCAAGACGCCAAATTCTGGCCACGGTTATGATTTTTACTCTGTGCTCATGAGAGAATTAAAAGACAAAACCAAGAACATTCTAGACCTTATTTCTATCAGTAGCATGTTTAATCAAGGCAATTTTAACCAAGGCACTATGAAATACATACTTCAAATGATATGGCACTTAAAAAAACATCACCTGATTAATCATGCTGCGCAGAAGATGTTTTTGTGTTTGATATTTATTCACAGAGAGTATTAATTAATCCATTGGGAATGGGTAGCATCTCACTAAGCTTTCTTTAAGACAGTAGCAAGTTGGGAAGGAAAATCTTAAGCTGATTTTCAGTATTTCCTTCTTTCCATGTATTCATGCCATGAAAGTATTTAAGCAGGATTCTTCTCTACATGTACTGTCTAAATTGTTATTCCCATTTTCTTTAAAGGTATCCAAAATATTGACCAAAAGCATCACGTGCTTCAGTTCCTTGCATGAACAGTGGCTTCAGTATGTGTTGGTTGGGTAAAATGCAAGCCAAAATCTTTGAAATTCCATTTGAAATACTGACATTTAACATGACCGTTCTGATAAGATTTTCACAGTCTTGATTTGCTTGAAAGCAGAATGAACTTCCCCAAGTTAAATAGGTGTCAGTTTATGTTAAAGTTGGTATTGTTTAAGATCAATGTGTCTTGATTTACTTAAAAGCCTCATACAGAGTCTCACGCACCTAAGGTACTAGGGGGTATCTGAAAGATCATAGTGGTTTGAGCCACTCAGTCTTTAAACCATTTTTATACCTCTTTAAATCACCTAAAATGGAAATCTACTGTTTTTACCAGTTTAATACCAGAAGAGGGCGATACAGCATAGTTCACTAAAAACTGGAAGCCTTACTTTCTGGAAGGAATTCAGAGAACAATGTACATCAGGGTTTTGACAAGTATTTTACTGAAAGACATGTAGACTCTTTAATGACCATATTGATTTGGCTGGGAGCATTTCCCCATTATAAGTATAAAAATCAGTTTTTACCAACCTCCTATGCTTCTTTAAATCAAAATGTCAATGCTGCAACACAAGTAGTTTTGCATACCAAAATTTATCGCAAAAAGTCAAGAAGTGAATTTGAAATGTTACAATGAAGTTGTTCATAATGAGAACCAACTGAATATGTTTTAACAAAATCTCTCCAACTTCTACTAAGCTGAATAGTTTCCCCTTCCAGCTAAGAAAAGGTCCCTTGGAAGTGCCACATTTTTATGACAAGGATTCAGTATTGCAGTCTTCCATGGCCTGAGGTCATCATACCTATGTGAGACTATCAATCTGAATACACAAAAATGACAGTTTCCCAGGTCCATCATTAAGAAGCAACATTTCTAAATGTCAGCTAAAGCTAAAACCAAAATTAATTTATTAAATAAATAATGCAAAACAATTGGGAATACTCTTCTGAGTGTGTGTGTACATAGGTGGAGGTTTAGAATTAGGTTTTTGGCACATAATGTTTGAGTCTTGCGGCTGCTTTCCCACTTACGTACCTAAGAATTACAGCTACAGGAATCATATGTGAAAGGGGTAGATTCCAGGTAACGTTCTCCACTGTTGTGGTCTATAAAGGCTTTGCATGAGACTTTATATGGTCTGAGTATTTATTTAGTCTGATATTACTATCTGAACTACCATGCTGGTGCTGTCCCCTTCCAGCACGAAGTCTTAAAGAGCAATTTTTCCATTCTTGTTGCATTCTTTGAGGCTGGCTATGAGTCCATGCAGCTCTGACCGTGTTCTCCAGCTAAAAAGTAGGATGTTTGTCCAGCAGCAGAATTGAGGCATAATGCAGATAAACTGTGCCTATTCAGTAACATCTGGAGAATTACAGACCTGGTGTAATTTACTCTTACATCTTGTCTGTTAAGACGTGATAGGAAACTGGTTGTGTATACCTGTGATCTTTGCTTAAGGTCATGCTTTCTACTCAGAAAGTGCCATTGTGGCACTGCTAGAGGCAGTCAGCACTTCACAACCTTTCAGAAACATACTATTTTTCAAATGCTCTCCTTCTATGCCAGTACATTTTTCTGAGAGGAGCAGCTGCTGGCTTCAAATTAAATGACAAAATCTCCAGGAAGAAGAGGAGGAACACGCTGACGGCATGTCTACACAGTCAGCAGCAAATACTTAAGTGCCTGCTCCCGCAACACGGCAAGCCAGGCGCACAGAGCCAGCTGCAGTTCAGCAGCCATATAGCCATGTTATTACAGTAATGAGCCTGAGCTAATAAGGCCTGTTGAGACACAACCTGTGTTAGCTCAGGCTTGGCACTATGATAGCATATTTACTCAGCTTCTGGAGTGGAGCTGGCTCGTGTCAGGCCATCTCAGAGAGTGGGAGGAATAGTTGTGTTACTGGATGCTCCTAACTATGTAGACATACCCTGACAGATTTGTCCTTTGGGAGGTTTCAAGGAGAACACATGCAAGACCAGTTTTCTTCTTAATTAAATACTTAGCTGGGGCCCAAGGCCTTCCCTCTAGTTTGTTTCTTGGCTAATTTATATATTTATTTATTCTGAAGCCAGCATGACCTCCTGTGAGAAACGAGATGTATGCAGTACGAGAGCCTGGTACAGCTGCTTCCTGCACAAAGCTGGAAGGAGCTATTTTAAAATATAATAGCCTGCTGTATAAATGGAGATACAAGGCTCATTGACAGCATCCCATCCTTCAACAGCAATCCTTACTTGCCCTGCAATTTCTGCACTTTATCAGTGTCTTCTGCTGATCTTCACAATATGCATCACTTGAGCACTTCTCATCAGAATCCATTATAACCTACAACAACAGTTTTGTGGGATAAAAAAAAAAAAAGGTAAAAAGAAAATCCCAAAATAACTCTGTGATCCAAAGAGGAGAAAAGTCCTTTTAAGGGCCAAAAAACATTTATTATCTAGCAGAGTGGGATGCCTCCAATCAACAGAACTCTATTCTCTGTTTTGAGAGTAAGGGATTTAACTAATCTTTTTTCCTTCATTTCCTATCTGAAAAAGTAGGAGTAGTTTGGTTTTACTCAAGCGCCTGACATACATTTATACAAATTTTTGGTTTGGTAATTAAACTAAGTAATATACATATTTACAGTTCTCTTGAAGTGTGGTTTTTTGAGAGCTTTTAATATGGGTGAGGATTGCTGGGGTCTTTATACCTCTTCACCTCAGGTATTTCGCCAGGAATTTTAGATTGCCTGTATGTATTCTGTATGTGCAGGAAAGGTTGAAACTGGGCTACCTCTTATACACAGAGGAAGGCAGTTTCACTTGTTCATTAAAAAAGACATATTACCACTTCAAGAAGGTTACTAACAGCAAGGCCAGCAAAGCACACTGCTAGCGTAAAGTTTTTGCCACTGCTTCCAGTAGCATACTGTGTCTGCTGACAGGTTCTATGTACTTCTGATAGCAGCAAATAAGCATAGCATCATGGGGCAAAACTTTCTTCTCTTCCCATGCTGGTCACACAGCACTCACTGAAAGGTTCAGGGGGTGTAATAAAACATATGCTCTAGGCACTAAACAGGATGTCTCTGTCATTTGTAGCCCCATCCCTACTTTCTTCCCTTCCTCCACTCAAGGGCAGAATGTAATAGTAAAACTATAGTAAGCATTTTTTTAATTAAAAGAGGTTAAATATATGGGATCAGATAGGCTTTCATCATGCAATTATAAATTGTATGCTGGTTATTTTAAATTTCAACATGCAATTGAAATTGTACTGGGTGAGCTGGCTTGGGTATCTGCTTTGCATTTGACTGAGTTAATTCACTGCAGGTATTCAGTTCTTAAGTGACGTCTGCTTTAAATATGTGCAGTAATTCAATCAAAGAAATAAGATGGATAGTTTATGTAATCCTTTTCATCTCCAGATTGCTAAGGTTAACCTTAACTATTCATGAATTATAAATACATACAGCAATCTCAAACTAATACATGTAAACCTCCCCTATTTTTGGTGTCTTTTTTCTTTCTTTTTTTTTTTGATGGCCTGTTGAAAACTACAGAATAATTTCTTCTCTTAAAATATAATTGATGAAACCTACAGGCACTGGATATAATTTCTTCCACTTATTTGTAATCTTGAAATTTTTGAGCAACTCGTTTTAAGTGCTTGTCTGTGGTAATGTTAAACCCTTCCTCTGAGCCAGAAACATAGGTAATTTTCTCTTCACAATTTTGGATGCAGCCCTTTTCAATGCCGGTAGATTCTGTGACATGAATGGGAAGCCAAAGGCAGATATTACAGAACAATAACACTCTGTTGAAGCCTTTACAATTCCTGAAGTAATTAAATAAAGAAAAAAAAAAAAGAATCCTTTCTCTTTCATTTTGTCAGCTCATTCAATGCCAGTTGGATGTTTTTGCTTGTTAGCTCTCTTAGAGGCAGTCCGAACAATCCACTAGGTGACACCCTCATACTCTTGCTATACTCTATAGAAACGAGGAGATGGTGAGCAGTGAATGGTTCATTTGTTAAATACTTAAAGCAAATACTGAGATTTCAGGGACAGGTCTCTCTTTGTTTAGTAATATCAGAGATAACACTGTTTTTTGTAATAAATACTGTGGTGTTTGTATATAAATTGCATATTAAGCAGATTAGTATTTTGTCATTAACAAGAACAAAACCAGAGAGCAGAAGTCATACACAATATTTCCTATAATTATAACAATTTTTAAGGAGCATTTAAGCTAGTCTGCTGAGTAGACTGAATAGAAAATATGCCCTTAGCAGTTTTTACTTGGAGGAACAGAGGAATATAGCTTCAGTGCTTCTTTTTTTTCCAGTGGGGATGTGCTATAGCATCTTTGAAACAGAAATGAAAAGCTGCATTCACCCCTAATATAAAGGAGTATGAAAGGATAAACTTCAATGGAATTTCGCATGTTTATGCCAGTGGTGAATTTTGCTTGTAGTTCTTTATGTTGTTAATGATGCATTATAAATCCTTTGAAGAAAGGATCTTTTGTCATGTTGTTTTTATACACCTAGCATAATGAGGCTTGAGCTTGTTTAGGGTCTCTAGCTACGCATTCAACATAGTAAATAAAATCTTTTATTTTATTGCTACTATTCCTTATTGTGCAATGACTATGAGTACTACTATGTGTATGTAGTCAAAGATACTGGAAGTCTGAATTCACTATTGGTGCAATTAGGAGTAACATCAAAAAAGTAAAGGGTTATATCCCTAAATTAATGTAAATAAAGTAAAATCATGGTAAGGCCCTAGCAATCAAACACAAGAAAATAATTTCTTTGAATATCACATTTAAACAGTAAACACCTAGGTCAAGAAAGAGACAGAAATTGATTTGGGCACGGAAATCATAACTGGATTTGTTTACTGACAGTTTTTATACTCCACTACACTTCATAGCGCTCCTTTTTCTAACAACTTAACTTCCTGTTTAAGTCTAATGTAGAAAAATCAGGGGGTTTACTATAGAAACCTGCAAAAACCTACTGAAATTATATGTTATTCTGCTGTCAGGCATGTTTATTGACTTCCGTTAGGATTCCTACCATGTACATAATACACTTAGCGACAAGTATAGAGAGATGTATAATTCATTGTATTTTTTTATTTCACTTCAGCTTATTAATGCTTATACTTAGAAAAAAGATTTGTAACAGTTTTTGAAGACAGTTTACTAAATAATCCAACGGATCACTTCTGTGGTGTCCTCCAGAGTCTGGAAAAAACCAGTTTCTGAAACTCAGTTGTATCTGATAGAACAATGGCAGGAATATGGTGGACTATTTAAGTGGCTGCCTTTTTTAAATGAGCATTACATCCTGAGGATAACTTGATGTGATACAGCAATTTAAACAACTTTTAAACTATGACAAGTAAATAATTAACATTAAAGTGATTAAGAGATTAGCTGAAATGAAAAAGGGAAGAAAAAAAAGCAAACCAAAACTGTAAAGGACAGGACACATGGCATCACGTGAGTTATTATGGGTGAATATGCAAGTGCATCAGCTATTTGTTGTGCAGTTCTTGAACCTATATGGTTGATTGTATGAAAGCAGAACCCAAGGCTGGGAGGGGCCTCATCTTGACAAAAATCTATTACAACAGTTATTCAAATAAATTGTACCGACATCTTAGTAATAAGTCTAAGTGGTAACACTAAAAGTGCATTCTTACCTGAACTCATTCTCTGTGACGTCAAAGGAAGCTTAATTGTAGCATATAGAATAATGTTACTGGTTTAGTAATCCTCACTGCCAGCCTCAGAATGCTCAGAATGAGGAACTCCGTGTGCATATGCAGACACGCACGTGCAATCATGTAATATACACACGCAGGCACATAGGTATTTCTGGCAGCCAGCTCCCGCAGATAACCGGGAGGCTACACAGTAGTTTTAAGATCAGGAAGAGTCATTTGAAGTTCAGAAAGATTCGTGGAGAGAGAGTGCTGTTGCCCCTTAACGCATCCAAGACATCACTCACATATCTCTGCCTTTAAAGAAAAGTACCCTGGGATCTTCAGTACATACAGAAATCCAGGTTCTTCTGGGTAACATGAAATACATAGTCTGTGCAAGCACATTGTTCCGTGTATCTGAGATTTCAGTCACTTCGAGGGAAGAGTGCCATCTGCTGAATCACAACTATTAGTTCTCTAGAATGCTTGCTTTTTCTTGGAGGTCCCCCAACCAGAGTCCAGTGCCCCAGACCCAGACAGCATGTGTAATTTTGTGCATAGAATAGAATTTTTCTGTTCTCTCTGAAATGACATGGCTGTTTAAGACTTAAAAATGGTGGGGAATGGGAGGGTGACATTTAGAAGATAAATACCAGATTAAAAATTTAGTCCTTCGATTGTTATGCATTCAGTGCTGGATGAAATCTAAATGAAAAGATAAATGCTGGTGACTAGAGCTAATATTTCACTTTGATGAATGTAGTAGATGTGTGTTATTGTAAAATCAAGTGCATATATTACCATATTTTTCTGGAGGTTTGAATTCACTTAAAAACATGACTTCATGTCACTGGAAGAGGGTAAATTTTTTATGCTTTTTGGAGTCAAAATTATCCACTGATGTAATTTAGAGTGGAACATAATTTTACAACATTTTTGCCTTCCCATTTTCAAATGCAACCAAATTTACCTTATTTTAGCTGATTACTATTCAGGCATTCGCATTTCACATATTGCAGAATTAACACAGTGAGCACATCTGCATTTTAATAACCATGTTCTCCAGATCTTAAGCAGTTAAAACCATGTTTCTTTACCTACACGTATCTTCCTACAGAGATATATATATGTGTGTGTGTGTGTGTGTGTCTCATATATATGTATATATGTCTCAGTATCAAGGACAATAAGGATGCCTGAATAGGCCCCATTTTGTAAGAACATCTGCAGGATTAAAGATTAAGTCAATTACTTATATTCTGATGAATTTCTGTAGGCTTACAATTCAAAGAGAGTCACTCAGCTGTGCAGCTGTTATATATTATTACAATCTAAATGGTTTTTTTAAAGATAATTAGAGCAGTATATATCCACTCCCAGTAATGTTTCTGAAGTAAGAATACACTGACAGCTAAACTCATTGTTACGAAGCATTTGAGACAGTACAAACTGAACAAGCCTTTGAAGCTCTAGTGTACTTTAACTATAGGTACCTAAGTAGAATGAGCATGTACTCATTCCAGGAAAAAGATTTCTTCATAGTAATACAGTATTAGATGTCTGTTAAAAATGGGGTAACTGTTTTGCTTATGCTCACCTCATGATCATGTGGTAAGGTCATTCGAACTTCAGAGCTTTAATCCACTGCCATATAGAATATCTCTTGTCTCTGAAATGTGACATTAGAAAATCAACATCCAGCATACGCAAGACTTCAATACAGCATAAAATTTTACCAACCTTTTTGTTTTTGAATGACCCAAGCAAAACCAGTGCCTGAATCAAGAAGCCTACTATTTCTCTCATGTACAGGAAACAGATTTATCTTGAGAATCAGATTTATCCAGGAATTAGCTAAATGCTCTATTTACCTTCTCTCCATGTTGTATATATTTGTTGCCAGCTACAAAGTAAATGGATTAATTTATGTTGCTGGATAATACGTATGTCATAGAAATGCATTTAAAATTATGCTTTTATAATTAAAGATTACGGAGAATTACATATAAAACCAGAAATACATAAAAATGACAAGTAGATAAATACATGCATATATAAAATATATGTGTGTTTGTACATTCACAGAATATATAAGCCCTATGGAGCGACCTACTTGTGGATTTGTGGTTTTGCTTTTTAAACAGAAGCAATTAAAATACATAATTTGGTACAATGTGAGTGTCAAGTATTGATACTACAGGAGGAATAAAAAACCACGTTCAAAATGTCATGAGTGGCATGTCTTATTCCTAGAGACTATTTAGTCTAGGCTTAAAAAACATCTTACCATATAGTAACTGGACCAGGTTATCTAAAGAGAATATGGCATGCCAGTCATTAGAAATGTATAGCAATGGGACAAAGAAATACTTGCTGATAGGAGTCTATTTGTATATGAACCTCTCTTAGAATAGGTAGGTGAAATAAATGAACTCTTGAAGCTCATTTTCAGCCCTGCATGTGACTCCTGTTTAGTTAATCAAAAAAGAACAACCCCAAAGCCTAACTTATTGGAATCTCAAACTTCTCTCTAGGGTTCAAGGATTATCTAGGACGTCTTCAATGGCTTTGTGGCGTGTTTTAATTCTGGAGGTGCTAATACATTTCTTTCTTAAAGTAAAGAACGATGCATGAGTAACGATGAGGTTACTGGGCAGAAGGGGCAATTGGCTAAGTAGAACTTGAAGAAATCTGGTCATACCCAAAAGTATTCACTGTTAATGATCCTACAATTGTTACCTCTTTCTAAATGTGTTTGAAGGAAGACACTAATTACTTTTGCTCTCTGAAAATTAGTGTTCAATTGGTGTTAAACCACTGAAATATTTTTCTGACTTTTGAGTGTTCTAATGTTTGGTCTATTCTCACCAGCTATGTGGAAAATGCTTCCAGTTTGGCTGCTGCTTATATATGCACACTGGATATAGATAACCAAGAGCTTCCTTTTCAAATGTAAACCAGTTATGGTTTATGTTATTGAAAATTTGTCTTTACAGATCTCACATAAAAATGGACTGAAATTGATACAGTGCAACCCACAGGACATTTCTGTTTCTGGCCTTTAAGCCAGAGTTTGCCCAGTGCTACCCCAAGGGAGGCAAAATGGGCCAAACACAATGGCATGGCAGTGTGAGTGCAATCGATGGTGGCAACCAAAGCAACCAAACCTGTCTGGCTGATAACAGTGTGGGGTGTGTATAAATCCTGAGACAGGGAGCAAAGGAAGGTTCTTTCTCTGTAGTTTTATTACTCCCACTGCAAGAAAAGGCTCGCTTGCAACGAGGTTAATATATTCAACATGCTGCTTGGAAATTAAATTTCTTTTTACATATCATTCAATCCTCATAATTTAATGAATGAAACGCAGGAATAGGTGGAGTTTGCTGTGAGGTGGCAGTGCTGCTCTATATCCGACTTACAGGATAGCAGTCTTTCTTCGTCTTCTATCCCAGCCAAAACCAGGACAATGTCCATCTTCCCTTTCCACCTAGTGTTAAGCCTTTTTGTCCCACCACTACCTCTCCTGGTAGGAGATAAGGCTGACACGACCATATGGAGCTGTTAGAGCTGCGAGCGGTTCCACACGTTTGTTCGTGCACCCAGCTGTAGGAGAGAGGGTTTGAGGCCACTTGTCCCAGAGGTTGGGTCCACACCCGGCACATGGGATGATCGTGTGAACCACTGCCCCCTCGCTCCACTGGGAACGCTGGACAGTGCTGTACCTGCACGCAGTGCCTGCTTGCTAGTGCCACTGATCCTTATGGCACAGCAAAGGAAAAGACTCGGGTAAACCATGTGAGGGAAGGCAAGCTGTGGCCCGGCCTAACGTGACCCACGCCGCGATGGTGAGCGGGTACCCAGCAGTGCAGAATCGCCTGGACAGCGGGTCTGTAACCTCGAGGACGGCCTCAACACATGTCCTGCCATTTTCCACCTGGGGCTTGGGGTTCCGGAGACCCTTACTGGGGCTGTTCGTTTGCTTGTTCGCTTGCCTTCAGGGGAGGAAGCTCAACTTCTCCTACGACTGATGCTACCCCGGCTCAGCCCGGGCTCTCTTCCCCCAGCCCTGCAGCTCAGCCCGTGTAGATGCGGCTCCTTTAAGGTGTCCCGAGGCGGCACAAGACCTGCCGCGGCGGCGGCGGCGGCGGCAGCGCGGGGAGGAGGCGGTGGCGGGCGGCTCGACGTGACACCAGAAAGTTCAGGCTCGGCGGACTCGGCCCCGCCTGACTTGTGCACCCCTGCCCCAGCGGGGGAAGCCAAGAGCAGCCGCTCCTCCTCCTCCTCCTCCGCCCGCTGCCGCCGCACCGAGGGCGGGCGGGGTGGGTGGCTGGGGGCGTTGGCCCGGGGAAGTTTCGCTCGCCCTCTCTCGCTTTCTCCCCTTTCTCCCTCCCTTTCTTTCCTCCTTCACCCCCCTTCTCCTTGTGCCCTCCTCCAGGGGCTGGGGATTGGGATTCCCGCGTGCAGGGGGCGGCGGCGATGCTGGGCAGGGCGAGGGGCTGCCGCCGGGGCTCCCCTGCCCGCCGCCCCGCCTGACTGCGGCCGGGCTCCGCCGCGGCCCCCGACGCTCCCGCCTCCTTCCCCCGTCATGGGAGCGGGGGCTGCCGCCGCTCCGCCGCCCGGTGCCCAGTGACTTGGCGGGGCACTTTGCCGGGAGCGCTTCCCTGCCCACCCCTCGCGTTCGTTGGAGGGCGGCGGTGGCCGGTCCGTACCCGTCCCGGCTGCGTTCCGCTACCGGCGCTTCCCCGGCACCGAGAGCAACGTCCCGGGCTGGAACAGCAACTTGTGATCGGGAGGCGGCGGAGCAAGGCTGCGGGAACTCGAGGATCTTTTGTTTTCTGCTGTCGCTTTGGATGGTCCTGGGAAGTGTCAAGGCGCCGCTAAGGGAAGCCCGGGCCAGGAGAGGGGAGGCCGGCCGGAGCTGGGGCGCTGCTGGAGCCCCGCGGAGCTGACAGCGCCCTCCCCCGAGGGGGCTCGCCCGGGGTGTCCGGCGGGATTAGGAAACCTCGCTGGCGCTAAGCTTGTGTGGAATTACAACTGGGGGCTCTCCGCTTCTCCCCCCTCTCTTCTGGCATGAGACTGCTTGCAGGCGCCACCCGAGGACAATGATCGCGGAGTTTGCTCACTTTTACCTCTTTGGATTCATATGTCTCACCTCAGGTAACCACCACGCTTAGGGCAGTGGGTCTGGCGAGGGGGGGGGGGCGATGCGCTAGCCGGCCTCTCCGCGCTCCCCTGCTCCTCTTCGTTCCTGGGGAAGGAAGCTGGATTTACACCCACCGAGCGCCCGCACCGCGTTTGCCCCTGGAGCTGCCGCCGGCTGTAGCCCCTCTGCGGTGCCCGGGGCTGGGTGCGCGGCCCCGGGGCTGGAGCTGTCGCGGCTCGCCCCCTCCATGGGTCGTTTGCTTTAAGCGCGGCTGGTGACCGGCATCGAAGGCACGGCGGGAAGCGACCTTCCGCTTAGTGTGGGTTCCTCACGGGTACCGTGCCGGGGGGAGGCCGCAGGTACTGCGCGCCCTGCTTCAGGCGGGCTGTTAATGGTGTCCCAGCCGCACGTAAAAGGGTTAAACCCGCCACGGGTGAGGAAGACGCTGGTGGGAGAACGGGGCGGTTGGGGACAGGGTTTGTTTCACCTTGGCGGTTAAAATGTACCCACGTGTGTGGAGAGTGAAGCGCTAGCGTGGTAAGTGGGAGTGAGCGCCGGGGAGGCGGTGGTAGTGGATGGACGTCGGTCAGTGTTGGTGTGGGGCTTGTGTCTGCTGGGGCATCCTTTATGGTCCAGATGGGGCCGCACTAATGGGGTGCTGCTGCTGTTCCTGGTTTTGCTCTATGTGAGCAGCCCCTGTCTCGCTGCGGACCGGGGTACGCCTGGAGGTGCTGCGGGTGTTCGGGCTTGTTCCTGCAGAAGCTTCCTGTTGCTCTCAGGAGGCCGGATCTGTCTGCCTGCAGTATTCCTTCCCGTTGCCAACAAGGACTTTTGTCGAACGTTAAGCGAGGGGTAAACGCAGTAAAACCGTGTGTTATAGTAAGGGTTAGCTTGGGTGTTAACTTTTCTGCCGTAATTGATTGTTACGGGTTTGCTGAGGACCCCTTTGAGTCGTTAAAGTTGTGGTAGTGTGAGACACCTGGTCAGTAAATGAATGAATGAATGAAGGTTTTGAAAGAGTTAAGTACACTGCCTGAAGCTTTAAGTCTTAATTATGTCACCGAATGCAATAGCTTAGGTCTGTTTCTAGATTATATAATAAATTTAACTGTTAAGTTTCTGGTGTTTGGTCATAGGTTTGCTTCCTGTGGCTTTAAGTATGGAAAGCTTTGCATCTCTCATTTAAAAGAGAGTAAGTCTAACCCTGTTCACTTTTGATTGTGTCAGGCATGCCATTTTTCATTTGTTTTTCTCTGTATTGCCTGCTTTATCTAATGGATGAAACAACTGGAATGGGAAAGAGCCTTTCCACTGATTTTGCTATGTAAAACCAGTCCTCCCCACCTTGGAAAAGTTGACTCCACAATGTACTCTGTAATTCAGTTCTGTACTGGGGTATCCTAAAATATAAGTTAAGAAACAGTCTGGTTGTGGGGCTTTCTTTTTTAATTCTGTCATCTATTTCTTGCAAAAATGCTCAGTAGAGTGAGATTGATGTAAATTGTTTGTTTGCTTGTCTTTCCCCCTCAAAATGGGGTTGTTCTCTTTTAGTGATATTGATTGCAGCTGAGTTGGATGGGAAAAAACCAATGCCATGATATTTTTCATGGAGGTTTTTATTTTTGCCGTGTAAGCAAAGGCAGTAACAAAGATAGAGACAGACACCAGAGAATAACTTTTTTCCAGCTCCTTCAACAGAGGGGTTTCTTTTTCGCCGCAGCTAGATTGTGATCAAATAGTCAGTCTTCTGTCCAGAACAATGGAGATGCCAGAAACCTTTGGCAGGATGAAGTCTGAGGGCAGATGGCTGCAGTGCAGGAGGAAGGACAGGAGTCATCTACAGCAGTTTCCCTACTGAAATCCTTTTGAGTTCTACTGACAGCTGATCCGCTTGCAAGTTGATTGATCCTTTCCTCCCTTTTCCACTAAAGGTTTTCACTTCCCTCACTCGCACCCAATGCTGAATTAAGGGTTTGTGTGGCCACACTCTAAATGGGGTGTTAGAAACTTCTGATGAGAGGTGGGAAATAACTGGGGGATGGGGAGGAGGGAAATCTTAATAATAGAAAGGTAAGTGAGTTAGTGTTTGTTAAAACAGTAATTGGTAAACCACTTAGAATTTAAAACCCCTAATTTTTACCTTAGTGTTGCCTCTGTGCAGTCCTCTGAAGTACCTTCTTTCATCTAAGGCTGTGGTTATTAAGTGTTGAATAAATTTAAATTTGAATTATTTTGAGCATTGGAATATAGCTGCTTTCCTCCCTTATTTTCCCAATGTAATTTCAATGCTTCTTTGCATAAAGATAAGAATAAAAATTGCTTTAAGGGGTACTTATCTGGTATCCTGTTTTCTTGAGTATTTACATGCATTCTGCCCCTTTTCCTCCATTTTGAGGCAGTCTTTTCTTCACAGCCCATAGTTTTCATTTTTCCACCCCTAAGAAACAACATCATCAAATTAGTATGTTTGGAAAATAATTTTTGTCCTTTATTTTGACAGTAATCTGCAGAATGCTTTTGCTGGGAATAGGAATGTCAAGGTTTTGGTTTTCCACATACGTACTCACTGCTCTAGCAATTCTCAAGGCTAAATATGTTAATTTTTGATTTTTCTGATCCCTCCACAGAAATCTTCGTATTTCTGCAAGGTATTTCATTGCCTTGCTGATTCCCACCTGCTCAAAATGTTTCTTCCCCCTCTCCTGTTCCTGATACCCTGCACTAATTACTGTGCTTCAAATGGGATTGTTACATTTGCTCAAGAGGGCTTTTCATGCAGTGTGAAATAGGCAGTTCTGACAGCAGCAAGGCAGGCATGGTTTCTAGTGATAGTTCTAGCCAGTGGAGGGCAAAATTGTCTCTTGTATTCCTTCTTCATGGGAGAGTTGTCTTCTGGCGGTTAATAGTTTAAGGGTGTCCATGGAGCATCCCCAGAGTCCTTTCCAGCTGGCTGGCCTACCTATTGGAGTAAATAAATTAGCCGTTTCTCTGAGAAGTTTTGTTTATCTCATAAGTTTGTACTGAAGGAGGGAAACTTCCCTTCATGCAGCATTTGAGTATATCAGGAAATGGTTTTACTCTTTTTGTGTATTATTTAAAAGTAAATGAAATGAGAGATTTGATAAAATATTGTGCACTAATTCAAAGGGTTATGGATGACTGGGTGCATAATCTGTAAAGCAAATAAGCCACCCAAGAAAACATAAAACTCAGCTGTTTTTCACCTACCCTAATGCATTGTGTACTGTTGTAGTTCTGTTGTAAGTGTTTAAGAAAGATTGAGTCAGCTGCTGAAGAAGCTGGGCACACACTGTGTTTGAGGACTTCATGATGGGAAAGAAATAACCACGTGCTATGAAATTGGTTACCTTACTAGTGATTCTCCAGCTATCCAGGTGTTTGATTCAGAACCACTTACACTTGTGAGTGCTGATAGTATCTGTGGAGATAAAAACTTTTTTTTTTTTTTCAACTTGCATTTGTGTGGGTTTTGTTACCTTTCCACTAGAGACACTTTTTAATAAAACTGAGTGATTAATTAGGATGCATGTTCAAACAGAAGAACACTTAAGCTGACTTTTCTTCTGCTGCAGTCAGCATCGGTTGTCAAATGTTTTCTTGCTCCTATTTTGTGTAGTGCCATGTCATTGTCCTGAAGCAACCCAGTATTTTCAATAGCAGGGAGCAGCTATAGTGTTCAGGGTATTGAACTTTGGAGGATCACTGTGTACGGTCTGTAAGATTTTATCAGAAAACGTAAATTATGTGAAGGATACTCCTGGATCTCATGGCCAAAGTCTGCAGGTGTGGATCTACAAAGATAGATGGACCTTCACAAGTACTTATTAGAAGCTAGTGATACATAGGTAGCAGCTTTGTTTATCATGTTAATATTTGACGTTATTCATAGCAAAATGATGTTTTCTTGTAAAATGATTTCAAAGTGATGCCCAAAGATTTCCAATGTGGAATCAAAACTAATCTCTACTTTCATGAGAAAGAGAAAATATTCAGACATTCAAGACAGAGAAATCTGCTATACTTAAGAATCTCCTGGCTTTGGTCCTAAGTAACTGGAGGAGTTTTGTTTCACAATCCTAAACAAGTGTAACATTATGTCTCATATGGGGATAGCTTTGTCTAATTAATTTAATAATATGCTGGAGCTTGCAAGTGCAGTCACTTGCTCAACTTCTATAGTTCATTATTTGTACGGTCATTAAATGTGTTACGTGAATAACGGTCACTTGCCTTGGTGTCATGGTAGCTGGTTTAGAGTCTTCTTCAGAAGGATTCTCTCATAGCTAAAACCAGTCAATGCACAAATTATTGTTGTGAATGTGTTGGGATTTTTTTTGTGTACTTGAATGGTGAGGAACGAGGCTTTTGTTGTCAATACCTGTTAGTATTCTGAGGTTATTTTGAGGGCAGGAAGTTAGTAAGAACCTTGCTCTTTCCAAGCAAACTAAAGGACACTTAAGAATTTTATGTGCTGAGGTCTTGACACATTTTATTTGTGTATTCTGCTATATAATCTTGTTTGGTGGTGATAACCTGCCTTAACTTTTCACCCGAGTGCCTCTTCATAAAATTGTAAAGTAAATAGTGAAATAACTGAAGTAGCGACTGAGGTGTTTTTGAAGTCCAATAAATTGTGTAAACAGGGAAAATAAGAGTATTTCTCTGTTTGTTACTAGAAGCTTGACCAAAAGGTGAGAGTACAGCTACAAAGAAATACTCTTCTAAGTATCTTGAAAGTCAGAGGTGCTTTTAAGGGCAGATAATTTACTAGTTTATACGTTATCCTCATACCTTTTTTAGGATTACTTACAAAGATCTTAATGCTGTTTGACTATAATTGCATGTTTCACACATACGCTGATGCCTCTTGGCCAGTGATTGCATCAGCTTTAAATCAGCACGAAAGTGCTGTGGTTAGAAGGACATTTTATATGAAGAAAGAAAATGTCTTATGAGAACCAGTGTTTTGTTCTGCAGATATTTAAGGTGAAAGAGGGTAGATTTAGATTAGGTATTAGGAAAAAATTCTTTACTATGAGGGTGCTGAGGCGCTGGCACAGGGTGCCCAGAGAAGCTGTGGCTGCCCCATCCCTGGCAGT